>CAJNIZ010044815.1:50749-69087 GCA_905231905.1 Symbiodinium pilosum
CGGTAGACCATGTGCCAGAGCTTGAAGGAGGTCACGGGGTCATTGCGCCAATGATCGTGATAGAAACCACCGTAGGATCTCCATGCCTTTGCTTGCTGAGGAGCCTGCTGCTGGCGCCAAAGGCGAGTTTGCAGTAGCCCATCCTCCTCGGCGTTGAGGTCACCACAGATAACCCTAGGGCCTACGCGGCCGAATACCAGTTCTTTGGTGATGGGCTCAAGAAGAGCGTCAGTAGCTGCAGCAGCCTGCGGATGACTTCGGCTGTAGCCATAGACGTTGGCAACTAGGAGGGGAAATCCCTCGATTAAGACCTGGGCGATCTGTGCTCGAGCCGTTTCAAAAATCCCGGCTGGCCAGGGAATTTGAACAGGGTGCATCGGCCAGTCGGCGGCCACCATTACACCTGTCCACGAGCCCGCCCATTCACTATGCGCTCGCAAAGGTGCTGCAGCGCCTGCAAGAGCTCTGATGTTACGGCCTTGCTGCAGACAACTGAGTCTCTCCAAAGCAATGCACCCCGCATTGCTGTTCAACCGCAAGAGGGACCTTTCCCCGAAGTCCAGAGGGGTTACTTGTGGAGATCCAAAGGTCGAAGTCAGGGCCAGGATGGCGAGCCTCGCCAATGCGGTCAGCGCCAGCAGGGCCAGCGCCGGCAGCGACAGGCTGCAAAAGTCCAAGCAGCAAAATCCAAAGGCAGAAGAAAGGAGCTCTTCCGGTGGCTCCAGAGCCGCAAGCGCCAGACCGCGCTGGACGCCCAGAGCAAGCTGACGGAATAGTCGTGCAGGACCGACATATCCCAAGTCGGGCCCTGCAAACACAAGCAACAAGAAAGGCAAGAAGCCAAGTCAACAGGAGAATGCAGAGATGCGCAATGGCCAAGGAAGGATCCAGCCTGTGCCAGGCCGATGTAGCACAGCTGGCGTGACCTAGTCACTCGGAGCGTTGTTTCTTGGAGAGCAGTGCTTCAAGTTGGCTGTGCTGCTGCTGGAACTGCTGTTGCATCTGAGCGCCGAGCTCTGCCGAAAGTGAGCTAACTGCTGACTGGACCGTGGCTGGCAGTTGTTCGGCTTGCCGCGCAACCTCAGCACGAAGTTGTGCGACTTCCCCGGCCTGTGCCTGAAGTCACTTTTTGGCCAAAACTCTGAAACCAGCCTTCAAATTTGGAGTTCTGGGCCCTCAACTCCTGAAAGCCCGTCTCAAGCTGACAGAGACGAGCTTCAGCTGCATCAGTCTTCTGAGTGACTGCTTTGCCGGATGCATCAAGGTGCTTCTGCACAAGGTCTTGCGTGCCCTGAGAAAGCTCCTCCCTGAGCTGTGTGATCTTAGTTTGTGCGCCGGAGCCAGCGGCAGCAGCAGGCGGAGCGAGGCCAGGGGGAGGGCGTGCAACGGACCAAGGATCACGGCCACCTGCCCAAGGGTCCTGAGGGGCGCTCGCGGGCACTTCTTCACCATCATCGTACAGAATAAGTCGCTTGGTGCGACCTGAGGCAGTAATGCCGGCCGGAGGAGCGGAGATGGCAGTGTCCTTGACTTTGCGCACCAACACAAAGGTGCCGCCGCGCGCTATGGCAGGACTCGGCGGGTCCTCGGCGGCGCCGACAATCCAGGCGGCACCTTGGCCGTCGCCGCGCGCTGGTTGCAACGGCTTCGCATCCCAGCGCCAGGATTTGAGGAGGACTTGCAGGTGCTTTCGCTGACAGCCAAAGGGAAGCGGGTGAAGATGAAAGTGTGCGACAAGCTTAATCTTCTGCAACTCGCTGCCCGGCCTTAGTGCTTGGTGAGCGGCCTGTTCGTCAGCCTCACGGCATCTGATACCGTAGCGCTTGCCCAAGCGCGTGAGCGCGACAGCCTGGGGGCAAGTACGCAGCGTATGCAGTGCATGTGGGTAATCGGCTTCTGGGAGCCACACTACCGCAAAGCCAGCATGTGGCGCAGAGCCTCCTGGCGCTCGTGGTTCCGAGTAGAACCCGCGGATGAGCAACTGGTGCAGGTGACGCAGTGCAGATGCAGGCACGCGTGCCAAGCAAGCAAATACCTGTGCGTCGTCAGGAGACGCTCATCCACCTTCAAGCTTCAGCCACTGTCTTCCCCAGAGGTCCAGAAGCAGGCGATCAATGCACCCAGCTTCTTCAACAGACGGATGAAATTTACCACAGGATTGGCTGCAGGAGGCATCTTTGCAAAGGGCAAGGCCAGGGTTGCCAACGACGAGGGTGCGAAGATTGGACAAAGGAGGTCCAGTCGAGTGCCACCTCATCTCGGAACACTGTGAAGCGACACGTGGCGGTTTCCAATTGGTCTGTGTCAGCAATCTGGCTTTGCTGCAGTTGTACTGGCTCGTCCCCCAGCTGGATAAGAGAGCCTCGTAGGAGAACGGCTTCTCCAGTAGGCCCATAAATGGCGGGGAAGTGAACCGCGGAAACACGGGCAGATCCGCGCTGCTCTGTTGAGAGTGCATTCACGCGCGCAAGGCCCAAGGAGTCAACACTCAGGGACTTCCCGGATTCCAAGAACGGCATGGCCTGACTCATGTTACAGAAGGCAACACCCGTGGTCAATGCGCCTACCTCGCTTAAACCTATCTGGGGCAGAGGTGACCCATCCGCATCCACAAAGGACCCTGGGGACAAAAGAAGCTTAGCTGGATCAACTTGGAGCGCAGCAGCAGTGCGGGCGGCAGGCTGCCGCTTCTTCTTGTCTTTGCCTTTTGGGACTGATGTTCCAAACTTGGCTGATGCCTTGGCCTCAATGTGCTGCGACAGCTCATCGACTGACACTCATCTGAATGCTACGCCGGGTCGCCCAGCGATCACCTTAAGCTGCGCCCAGGGCTTTTTGTGGGCGAGGGCATGTGCAATGGGACCTGGGCCTAGCTTGCGGATTGCAGTTTGCGCACGCTCCTCAACACTGGCGGTAGGAACCCCTTTCGTCTGCAGAAAGGCTTTGAGCTGCTGCAGTTGCTCGGAGGAAAGGTCGCCCGAGCCAAGGACGCGGCCAGGTGCAGACTCGGCTTGCAATAGCTGCTGTACGATACTCTCAACCTGAGGCCCAAGCCCAGCCACGCAGGCGCAAAGGTGACGCAGCATGATGATTCCGCAGGAGTCGGCCTCGCCCTGAACAAACCAAGACAGGCTTTGGAAGTGATGCGTGGCTCTCCCAAGGAGCACAGCAAGTACCCGCCCGAGATGTTGTGCTTGGGCAACAGGTCTGTCTGGTACCCCATCAAGGTAAAGGATCGAGAGGCAGTCTGGCTGAATTTGAGCGCGCATGCAGGCCCAGTGGCCATCGGCCGTGAAAGGCAAGAGGAGTCGGCAGTGCAGAGGAAGAGTTTCTTTGTAGCAGCCAAAGTGCCTGGCATCATCGACAGAAAGGCCAGCAAGTGCAGAGACAAGGCTGGTCGGCAGACACGCCACTTCTGCAGGCAATAAGTTCCGAATCCTTTGCAGGGCAGAATCGAGATCTGCGTCAGAAACAACACCTGGCGTCCGAGCAGTCAAGACAGGCGGCCGGAGGTCAAGGACAACATCCGCACATAACGGAACATGAAGGTCTGCGTGTCCGTCTGACCCCAAGATTTGCGCAAAGCCAGGTGGCAAGCCAAGGTCGTGCAGGACTTGCGCGGCTGAATCTCCGGGCCTGCACTGGTGTATGCGAGTGCCAGATGTTGTCAACAAGGCAACAGAGCAACCTGTGCATGAAGCAGGCGGCGCTTGCACGCTCTTGGCACTTTTCTTTGGGCTGACCTTTACCACATAAGAGGCAGTTTGGGGGTGCAAGTAAGCATCCGGCAGCAGAAGCCGATCACCATTCATGACCTGGATAGACTGGCCTGGCCCAACGGCTGCACGCGTGGCGGACAGGACTTGCTGGACTTGCCACGGCTGAGGGCTGGCAGGAAGTTTCATGTGCGTGGCAAAAGTGATTGGCACTTCACGGGGCATCTGCAGAGAAGGGACCAGCCAAAGGTCGCGTAGCAGGCGCCTCCAAACCCGACCGGATCAACTGGCTGCTCATCCTGAAGTCGAGACGAGGCCCAACACGCAAGCTGGCAACAATCCAGTGAGCCTGAATGGGGGCACTTATGTTCCCTACCAGGCAAAGTCCAGCACGGGCGCCTCGGATGAAGCGAAAGGCAGGGGAGAGGCTGTTAAGGAACGCGGCCTCACACGGGTGTAGGAACCTAGGCCAGAGGGCACACCTACACCCCTAAGCCCGCCAGCCTTTAACCTTGTGTCGCTGAAGCCTCCGGCCCGACAGCCGCAAGGGCAAGGGCGTAACGCGGACCCCCAAGAATGCAGCGCTGTTGGCGCCTGTGCCTGGCAGTTAATGACTCGCAAGTCATTGCCGTAGCGGGGATCACTCATGAGGCGAGCTTCAGCCTCCGTCCAAGCGAGTTCTTGCTCTTCCGCGGCAGCCCAGCAAGGCCACTCTGCAACAACATCTGCTACTACAAGCAGGGGATCTCGGCTTGGGTATGGGCGAAGTGGAAAAGGCGGGGAGTCCAAAGGAACTAAGCAAGCCCACCATCTACGCCTACGAGAAACCCAGATTGACCCGAGTTCAAGCTCTGTGCTGTGAAATGCAAAGCCGGCGCGCGCGGCAAACTCCCGAATGAGAAGCTGCGCATCATCATGCCCTGCAATCTCGGCAACACACTCAAGGATTATGCAGACTGCTTGTACCCTCCAGCCCAACTCAAGCACATGTGTCAGAGTCAAGCTGCGAGGATCTGCCGTCCCCAACTGCATACCTTGACGAGAGTACGGCTGGCATGGCACCCCAGCCGAGACTGTGCATGCACAACTGCTATGTGAAATGGCACCATGGATCTGCAACTGAACAGAAGCATGCGAAATGTCACCCTTCAAAGCGGCTCCTCCGTTGTCTCGGACAGTGTCGACAGCAAGCTGTGAACGATCAACATGAAGCAACGTGTGGCCACCCAAGCCACGCAAGCCCTGTGACATGCCTCCCAGTCCTGAACAGAGGTCCACAAGCGTGCGATAAGATTCCGAAGTCTGCGGTTTGGCCGCAAAATGCTCTGACTGGGTACCTGCCCGAAGAATATGCACTCCATTTTGCACCCCTGCAAACTCAAAGTTGTAAAGCGTGTGTCGCCCAATTTCCAAGTCGCAACCCTCCACACAGAGAACTGCCTTGTGCCATAAGGCTACAACCTTATCCTCGAAGCGCTCGACCACTCCTGACCAAGTAGGCCCATCCGAAAGCCCCGAAAAATGGGCATCACCTGTCATGGCGTGATCCTCCGAGGGTTCTGTTGATTTCAGCTCTACCAACTGGAAGGACCTCGGGCCAGAGCTGTCGAACCATCGTTTAGTGCAGAAAGTGCTTGGTCCGCATGGATCCAACTGACAGACTTGCTTGGCCTCAGGTTGGACCTTGACAAATGCAGTCCCCGAGCATCATGTCAGTTTGACTGTTTAGGTGTGCATTGGGTGTTGAATAATCCCAGCGGCGTACTCCAAGTCCTGCGTAGCCGCGTGCTTAGTTTGAAAGCCGACATCCAGGGCATCCTTGAAGCGAACTTGCTATGTCCTGGCCACGCAGCCTGCTCGCGGGGAAAACTCAGCTTTGCTGTGGTGGCAGCTTTCGGTCGACTTGGACGTGCTCAGCTTTCTTCTATCAAGCGGCGGCAGTATGCTTCAGGGTTGAAAGACTTCCGGCTCACCCAACTGCTCCGAGCTCAGCTTCAATGGTGGCTGATGCGCTTATCATCTCTGCCCCCACGTGGCGTGCCCAGAGAACCTGCCTCAAAGTTTTTGGTCGCATACTCTGATGGTGAAGGAAGTGGCCGCGTAGCAGTGTCTTTGACAAATCTGGATCGGCAGACGCAGTTTTGTTGCTCCATAATTCGCGCGCAGGTTCGTTCCAGGTGGCACGGAACCCAAAACATACACAGGATTGAAGCCATGGGGCCAGCCATTTGTTTTCTGACGTGGCCTGAGAGCCTCGGAGGTCAACTCCTCTTGTTTTTCATAGACAAGCAGTCGGCCTTGGGTAGCATGATCGGTGGTTGGTCAAATGAAGCCGTGCTCAATGACATCACTGCATTAACTTGGGCTTTGGCCGCCGACTTGCAGTGTTTGTCCATTTTGAGTATGTGCAATCACATTCCAACATCATCGGTGCTGCCAGCCAAGCAGTATCGTTGCACGACTTAGGACTTAGCAGCATACATTCGTCGGTTCCCTTGGAGACATGGGCTGCAATGGTGGCACTCCATCAACTGTCTACACGTATTATAAGACAGCTGGCATTGTGGACGGTGGCAACTACGGTGACAAATCCATGTGCTACTCCTACCAGCTTCAACCTTGCGCGCACCACTCTACCTCTCCCCATTATACGAGCTGCACTGGGGAAGAGCCTACACCATCCTGGGCAAAGAAGTGTGTTGACAATGGTGCCGGCTGGAGCAGCAGCAAGCATCTTGGCAGTGGTGGTTACAGCGTCTGCCAGCAAGGCAGTGGAACTAATTTCGCCCAAGCGATGATGCAAAAAAACTACAAGAATGGATGGGGCATCGAGAATGGTACGCCATACTGGCTGGTCACCCACTCAGTAGTCATTTAATTTGAAAGCAAAATTCACAGTTGTTCAGGGGATGGTACGAATTCAAACAAGCTGCCGGGGAATAGTGCCAGTCCTTAGCAGTGAGGCAATACCACGTTTGTGAAGCAACCTCCTGGACCTTCCTCACGCAACCCAGGTGGCCAACAGCTGGAATGCTGACTGGGGGGAGCACGGTTACTTCAAGATTGAGCGGGGCACGAACCAGTGCGATTTGAGAGCCCGTTCATCAATGGCGGCCTTGTGGCAGGCCAACCCAAGCTGCAAAGCACGGAATAGTTGGTAGTGTAAGCGCCTGCTGCAGCTGCACACCGGCAGCTCAGGTTGCAAGGCATAAAGAGAGAAATCTGACAGCAGCCCTCGCACAAGGTGAAGGGTTCATGTCAGCGTTTTGTCTCTCGAATTTTGTCATTTGCCTCTCTGGCATCTTGTCCTCATGTGGGACTCGGAATTTCTTGTTCAGTACCTTTCGCTGCTCTGCTCCAGCATGAAAAAGGTTACGCCTGCCTGCTCTGCCTGTTCGGCTCTGTCCCCCCCCCGTTTCTTCCCCCATCACCTTCTGCAGCGCCAAGGTACTCACCGGCTCTAGACGCTTCCCCCGGCGGACTGTTCCTGCCCTGCCTGCTTTCAAATTGGTATACAGCTTGGATCATTGGATTCGGGTTGTTCTAAGTGTGCTTCAGAATCAAAACACCGCCAGTAGAGACACTAGAATGAACAGAATCCCAGAGTTCACGGTCCTAGTCAGCTGATTTCTGTGGTGAAGGATGGACGTGATGAGTGGTACAGTGTCGGCCTTGAGAGCCTTTTGCGATCTCGCCAGGCTTGAGGGGGCAAAATAATTGAGTCCGGGATTTCGGCCTGCAGGCTGATCGATGGTTTTTGCTATGCTTGGAGGTGCAAAAAGCGCCCGGATGCGAAGGGGGCCGAGGTTGCTGGGCTTAGTTGGGCTTGAAATGGTCGATACTCAACGCTGATGCTCACCGCGTTTGCAGGTCATCGTGGCCACGCTTGGTCGCGAGGGTGCCGCTGATTGCGTGGAGCAGGCAGTTCGTATCCCCAAGCAGTTGAATCAATCTGGCTCCATGCCAGCGAGGCCTTCAGCTTCTTCTCTCATTACGATGACACGGGTGACATGCTTGAGGCATCCTGGCACTTCTCTGGGATGGGTGTACTTTGTTGGAATCTGGCTTGCTCTGCGCATCTGAGAGCTTGAGAGTGCCCAGTCCATGTAGTTCCAGCCTCCACGACCCCATGCCATACATGCAGCAGACTTTGTAGGATGCTGCCGCTGTCTCCGCTCAGCTTGCTGGTGTGGAGGCTCTCCGGACATTCCTGAGGCCTCACGTGAGAGTTTCTTGAGATTGAGAGGCTTTGCTGGCGCGTCTGCAAGAGGACCCCTGGCTGTAGTCTGAGCCGAGATGCCTTTGCTGTGCATTTTTAGAAGCGAGGGTTCTTGGCCGCAATGCTTCCCTATCATGCTTTCCTGTCCCAGGAGCCAGCACAGTCACACCTCCGCATTGCCGGGCTGAAGGCGATTTTCGAGGCTGGCGTGCTGGTGCTGATCCTGCGTTATGCATTGGGTATCACCGTATCACATTACCAGGCTTGGGAAGAACAGTTGATTCGTTGAATGCTCTACCAGATGCCAGAACCTACTTGTGTGTCAAAGACGCTGCTGAGATGTACTTGCAGCGCTGCTGCCCTTGTTTTCCCTGCAGGAGGGCCGCACCGATCTTGACTTCCTCTCGATGCGTGCCTGCGCAGTTGCTGTGGAGGCTGGAGTAGTCATGCTCCTGCTTGGAGTCAATATCCAATGTGCTCCAAGTGCCGTTTGGGCACACTTTGTGTCTGATGTTTTTGGCTTCCACTCGTTGTGAGGCTTGCAAGACGATGGTGGTAGAGGCTCTCCTCAGCACATGTGACTTTTTGCTGGCAAAGGCGTCGGATGACATGCTCAGGCTTCTCAGTACAACGAGTCTGAGAAGGCACTTTACGGCATCACTTCAAGTCATGTCCTCTCTGAATGTGCATGTTTGCAAGTATCTCATGCTGGGTAGGAGCCGTCTGATCCGCCGATTGATACTCAACGCTTGCACGAGGCCCTGCAGAGCATTGCAGAGCCGAGAGCAAACGCTCGTCTTGTGCAGAGCAGCGCTTGTCAGGTTGCCTCCTTGCTTTCAGGCCTGTGCGCAGGACCTGCCGTCGGGTAGGATTCCTGGTCTTTTTGCGGTTCAAACAGCGCGATGTCAGGACGGCTGCGGGCTGCTTGCCTTGCTTAGCGTTCGGGGGCAGAACGTCATGTGTCACAAACTTGAACCACGGGCGGCACGCGCTGTGCATCGCCCAGACATGCATTTCTCAGAGTCGCAGCCCAAATTCCGGGCCTGCGGCGAGTGGAAGTGTGTTAGACTTTCCGGCCCGCACATGCCCGCACCATGTTCCAGAGCAAAGCCTAAGCCAGTGGATCATCCGCAGCCGGGCCGATCTAGCCCTGACTCGACTTTTTCAGTGGGCCTGACTGCGAAGAAGTTTGATGCTTGGACAGCCGAGTCACTGCTCCTGCCGCGCTGAGAAAAATGTCGCGATGTGTGACGGTCAACACCGACAGGCATGAGATGCTTTTGATACTGAAATCCTGCATGGGCCAATCACACAAGAATAAAGGTGCTTATGGCCATGCGCGGCAGGGTTGAAAGCATCAACCAAGCCTCTACCACCCTAAAACCCAGGACCTTCCTACTTGGACTTGCTGCGGGCTTTGGCTCGCACATGGTTTCATGTGACATTTGCACGAGGGCAGGAGGTCTGAGGGTTCAACAAGTTCGATTAACATTGAATGTGTATGGCAGCGGGCATGAATACGTTGGTTGCTGAGACAATCGGACATGCGTTGCATAACAGTATCATAGCGTGTAAAAAGACAGTGATCCAGCTTTTGCAAGCCAATACGGTATGGAGGAAGAGGAGGAGCAGGCCATCCCTCCCCATTCTATGGGCACTTCCTTTGGCATTCGGGAGGTTACTTGTGCTCGAGAAGAGTGAGTGGCTTCTCATTCACGGATATGTACTGACCCTGAAGCCAGGTGGCTGCGCGCGTGTCAGTGTTGGAGGCAGAGCTGCGAGAGCTCTGCGCTGCAGCGCGGGCGCCAGTACGGAGGCGAAAGCAGCCCTGACACGAACCGAAGAAGAAATGACTCCGTGAGTCACTCCGTTTTTGAGTTGAAGCAAAGTTGGCTGGTCGTAATGTTGCCATTTGCTGTTTTGCTGTGTGCCGTGACAGGAACTGGCTGAGAATTGCTCGAGAGGCAGGTGTAGCAGGCTCCCTGCAAGATGTAGGCGATTTGCAGCCACCTCTCCTCTCAGGCCCTGCGCAAGCTGGGCCATGCGCCGCGCTTCGCTGCGCTGCGAGGGGCGTCGCGTGCTTGGAACATGCATCTGCTTGAGGGTCCCAAAAGGGCGTGTGATTCAAGCAAGCGAGACTGCATGAAGCCTACACGGATGGATGCAGCATTTTTCTCGCTTGGGTTGGAAGCTTTCTGGAACCTCTGCCAAGGCTTGAAGACAAGCAGGAGAACCTGAGGCTGGTCAGTGAGTCAGGCTGAAGAGTGCCCACAAAGGCAGTTGGTGGCCTAGCCCTAATGAGGACCAGGAACTCTATGCTTGTAGAGACGCTTTGAAGGCAGCAGAGACGAGTTCTAGAAAAGCGTTTGGAGGAGCTGCATGCCGGGATGTTTTGTGCTAGCCCATAAAGCTAAAACTGGAGGGCATTCTCCATATGTCCCAACCATAGTGCGCGTGCTTGCCATTCAGCACCACTGGCCCAGGAGAACGGCCTGCCTCCACTTGAGGAGGGCGAGGAATTCCTCAACGAGCTTCAGGCAAGTTGGCGCTATTCTGGGCAATCGTCTAAATTGTAGACGGTTTGCGCAGATCTTGTTTTTGCACTGCGCGCATTTGCTGGGAACGTTTACGTAGTCCTGAAGTACCTTCGAGGCAGAGCTACAAGATCTTCAGCTGGGCGGAAGACAGTGGGCCAGCCGAGATTTGAAGTAAGCTGCAGGAGTAGTAGCGGGTACCTCCGTCTCTGAATCAGGTGGCGCCAGCGTCTACAAGATACCGCCACAAAGCTGGGAGATCGAGGTGCCAGCTAAACCTGCTTCCCAGCCTCAGCCGACACTGCAGAATCAGAGGATCACAGTGCCGGCTTAGAAGGTTCTTCGAGGTCACAGAAAACGCCATGTGTGCAGGAAGGCGCCTCTCACTTTCACAGTTCTGCCCCGCGGAGCGTGAGCTGCTGCGGCTGCAGGCCCAGAAAGTTTGTGAAAGTCAAAGTCTCAACACATCTTGTGGGGAGGCAGAGCTGGAGCATGCGCAAGGCAGCGCAAAGGCGCTCGTGCTTGAAAGCTGTCTTCTAGAGAGCTTTGTTACGGAGGGGCTTTCATTCTGTTACCTACTTTTGGGTTTAGGCAGGGGGCATCCTCCGGGTTCAGGGTTGAGGGTTAGGGCAAATCCTGAACCTCCACCCTACATCACAAGCAACCCTAAGACCTAAACTTTCTAAACCCTAAATCCATACACCCTGGCCCTAACTAAACACTGAGATCTTGCAGAACTCAGCCTGGAACCCTATACTGGCTTGCAGTTAAGACACTTAGCTTAAGTTAGTATATTGGGATAACCCTATTATTCACTAGAACAATTTATATATATATATACTACCCATTATGGTAACTTAATTTACATCCTTGCTACATACTGCAGGACCACAAGAACGGCACGCCTCTGTAACACTTCCGAATAGTATGTTTGTTCTCTTCGTGATCTCTAGCAGACTCACCTTCCGCCATGCACGTCCTGAGCAGTGACTGCGAAGGAGAAGCAAACTGAGCTGCTGCAACTCCGCGAGGAGGCTGTGGAGTTCTTCTGTTGCCGGCAAGCAAAGATAACCATGTTTAAGGAGGCTTTGCTGAAGAGATCACGGGCACCTGTTCGGAGATCTGTTTAGATTGCTTAGCCTGCTTGTAAAGCATCTGTGTGGGGGAGATGTGTAGATGCTCTGGTGTAGGCATGGTCAGACTTGCAGGTGGCAGCTCTGCGAGACAAGCAGCCTGGTGAAGAGGAGACTACAATGCAAAACCAGCCCTGTCAGTCAAAGTGTCCCGTAGCCAGGAGGCTTCCTCGCATCAGCCGAAGGCGGCATCTACTTCTGCGCCTTCTGCACCACCCTCGGAATCCTCGGCGCCCTCGACCGCGGCGTCACCTCGCCGAGCACCGCCGTTGCCAAAGGCGTCTGCCAGGGATCAGATGATCTGAGCAATGTGAGGCAAGTTTTTCTTTTAGCCAGAAAGGCAGCTGGATGTTTCTATGTATGGGGACTGGCCTCTCTGTTGCACCAGTATGTCGCTTGATGGCAGCCTGCTGCACAACGTCATCAACCACTGTTCGGGCTGGGTGATTATTCTCAGGTCTTAACTGCACATGTCAGATCAACTTCTTGGCAAGGTCTTGGATGGCTCCAGCTGATTCTCGTAAATTTCTTGTAAGCACGAGAAGCTGTCTTGGTGTCAGCACACACTTCTTCATGCTCTAAGTGGTTGGCCATCCAGTAAGGAAAGGTGCTTAAGGTATTGCGCCAGCCATGGCTCTTCGGCAAAGACTGGACCTCTTGCGGTGGGAATTGCGGCAGGTAAGATGCGGGGGCACTGCTTTTTGCAGCAGAACCCACGTTGCGGTGATTCACCAGATTTGGAGGTGAAGCAGCTCATTGGCGCACATCGAAGCAGAAGCTCAGCAGGCTGTCACGCTAGGACGTCTGGAAGACTTTCACAGTTATGTCATCTTTTAAAAGAAGAACAAAAGGTCAGGGTCTGGGTCTTGATATTGCAGCCGCAGCTGATTGCTTTCTCAAGGACACAGCAGCTTCGATGCAAGAGCGGCAACATGGGACACGCCTGAAAAGGTCCAGCGGGCGGAACCTTGGCCCCAAGAAAGCTTGAGAAGTGAGAAACTCTTGCAGCGCACCCCCGTTATGCAAGCAGAGGATTCACTGGCTACTTCCAGGTCTGGGTCGGTGATGAGATCCGACAGTTCGCCTGGTTTCGCGCGGCACCAGAGGCACGATGTTGTGTTCAACAAGGTCAAATGAATGGTATTTGCCTTGGGGATACTATGGTACCCAATGTAGAATAAGATTATATCCTCCTTTTGGGTAATTATGGATTCTATTTCAGGACATTAGTCTTATTTGGCTCAACCACCAAACAGAATGCTGCTGGCATTATGGCTTTTTGTGTGCGGCGCCGTGCAAACCGGTGCTGTCAACCTTTTTACCTGTCCTTCAATTCCTCCTTGGAGGAGATATTTGAATGCTGAGCAGCTCGTGAGGCCATGGGCAGATGCCTTGACTTTGGCTGCGGCACAGGCCACGCATGATTCCCTCCGGGAGATACTGTACCACGATCCATTATCAGCATCCATATTTGTTGATGTGGAGAGAGCTACTACTGCATTGCTTCTTGTCGGTGACTTCTTAGCTTTTGTGGCGCAGGTTTGTTGTCCTTTGAGCTGCAAAAGCACTGCAGGCACGTAACGGGCCTTGAGCTTTGGCATGACAGGTGTTACTGGCGCTTCAATCTTGTCTTAGAAGCACGCACTCGCATTTTTGAACACTGGTGCGCTGAGGACGAGTCGTCAGGAATGGTGGAGGTGATGCAGGAGCCGACAGCACTTGCCCGGCATTCTTGTGCTATTTGTCCACCTCTGTAAGACGGCAGTGATCGGACATAGACAGAGGCGGTGCATCTGAGAGACTACCTCCTTGCAGGAGAAGATTTGCGCAGCAGGCCTTGGTTCCAAGATGATGGCCACAAAAAGTCCGTTGGCGACCCTGGGGGACTTCGACCTAATTGTCAGCCTGGGCCTCTGAAGCGGAGGCAGCAAGTTCCAGTTGAGCTAGTAAAGCTGTCTGCTGGAGAGACGTGCACCTTGCATGCAGTGACAGTGTACGTGGACAGGCAGATTTCATTGGCGATTTGTATATCTATTCGTTTTTGCTGCGTTTTGGGGGATTGGGACTTTCCAATTGCTTCGCTTCCTGGCTTCTCAGCTTTTTGGCTTCCTGGCTTCTTGGCTTCCGGACTTCTTGGCTCTCTGGCTCCTCGGCTTCTTGGCTTTCTGGTTTCTCGGCTTTTTTGCTTGCTGGCTTGTGGGCTTCCTGCCTTCTCGGACTGATTTTCTTTCTGATCACTATGTTTACAGAAGTTGCCCGCACGAGTATTCAACAAGATGTGCATCCGAGCAGCATGACATTTGATTCTCATGTTTGGAACTCGGGGGGCTGCCCCCCCCCCACCTTGTTGTTTTGGAAACCATTCAAGGTTTCCTGAAAAGAGTGTCGTGCCATCGCCTGGTTCGAAATGCTGGCTTGAAATCGTGTGGAGCGTAATTGCATTTTGGCAAACAGTCGTCCTAGCATCTTGGGTGCGAAGTTGTGCACTCGCGCGGAGCGTTCTCGCATTTAAGCGCGAAATCGTGTTCTCGTGTGGAGCCGTTTTGTTGCGTGGAGCCCCACACTTTGGATACCCGAGACGACAAAAAACTACGACTACTACACCAGTTCTAGAAAAAACATTGGTCCTAAATGAAATCTGCGCCCAGTTTCATGACTGCCGGAGGTCTGCTATGCATCCATCATGTGCGCGACTGTCAAGCTCAACTTGGCGAGCTTGCACGCCATTTGTCGCCACATTGCCGCATTGAAAGTCTTTTACTTCGATGCCTCATGCCTTATGCTTTCTTTAGTGCTGCGTCTTGACATCTGCCATCGTGACTTGCGGATGCCAGGCCAAGCATAGGTAGTTTGGGTTTTACAGCTCTAGAAGCTCTGTCTTAAGGCGTGGTGGCCGGGTTGTCATCGTGGACTTTGAGGCTACACCATGCAGCATGCAATGTTGCTAGACAATTGTCACAGCTATTGTCATGGCCCCGAAGGGGGAAGCAAGCTCTTACGGTCCGACTAGTTTGAAGTGAGCGTAGATGTTGGTGGGGGACCCGTAACATTGCGATGTTGTTTATTTTGTGTGCAATTCTAGTCTAGGTGGGACCTGTTTTTCCATGTAGTAGACTGCATGAAAGGCCACGGAGAACGCTCGCCTCTTCCACAAAAAGTCGGAGGCGAAGGGTGATCACTACGAGCATGATGGCTGCCTGGGCATGTGACAGCTGGCGGATCAGGGTGTACATCCGCTTCTCCGCGTGTCGATCCATGGTAACCATAGGCAAAATCCATTTTGTAGGGTTCGTCTGAGGCTTGGAAGCCAGTGCGTTGCAGCAGTGGCTTCTCGCAGCAGGACTGCGGCAAGTGGAGGCCTTCTCGAAGCTTCTCCAGCTCAGCATGCTTTGCCATAGACACCTCACTTGTGAGAAGTTGATTCACAAGCGGGATCCTGCAAGGTGCACAAAGTGCCTTTCAAGAAAGCTCTGGCTGAAGGCCATGGCTTGTCTCAGACGTGTGGCGAATTGCCTGAAAGTGTGATAAGACGCGGAGCAACGATGGCCTAGCAGGTTGGGAAGATGCTGGGCGCATGGTGGCTTGCCAAGGTTCAGCCCAGCTTCCTAGTTTTATGCCTTTGCCCAGTCATTTGTTTCGGCCTCCCGATTTTGCACGCAAGTCGCACATTCGAGCACTTCACAAGCGTCCGTTTCTTGATTTACGCTGCGTGGCTGAGGAAACTTTCCAGATGCTGATCGCTACGGGAGAGCGTGTGGAATAGAGCGTCTCAAAATGAGCTTGCTCAAGCTGTGGCTAGGCAACTGTCTAGACTCTCGACCCCACCAAGATTTTGTACAGTTTTGATATGACATTGCCAACAATGTTCTTGTGTGGAGACTTGCTGCCTCCTGTTTCCGTCTAAGCTTTTTTTTTGGCAGGCAAAGGCGCGGGGACCGCCTCCCCCAAAGGCAAAAGCCAAGGCTAAGGCTGGAAGAACAAGAAGAAGTTCTGTTGCTCTTGCGATTTTTGAGTCCGCAGGCCCCAGCACCGGGTCCGGTGCCGAAGTTCGGGGCGCTGCCTCCCAGGCCAAAATCTTTCAGAAGCTCAGATTTGCCATTCGCAGCCAAGCACGAACAGGAGCAATGGTTTGGTGAACATCAACTGGAAAAAGCTGGTGGCTTGCGGCATGAGTTAAGTAGCTCTGCTAGAACAGCAAATTCATGGCATGTACAGGAGCGGCTCTCTTGCAGGTGTTCGTAAGTTGGATTGGTCCTGACTTTTGTGACATGGCCAGGGGACCCTCGCTGATACCGACTACGATCTCAATGCAGATTCGTTCTTGAGCCGCCAGCTTGGATTGTGTCTGTCGTGCCGCTTGCGTACCAACATTCAAACGCCAGAGGCCTCAAGCTAGGAAATTCCCTGCTCTTGGTTGCTCAGCCTAGGAAGACCCCAAACTTCCTGCGGCCTTAACCAGTTGCAAGCCAGGTTTGCGCTGAGCCTACGGGTTGTTTTGATATGCTCCTCCTCGAGTTTCGCGAGAGACGTTCCTGTCCTTTGCTCCCATGCTGTCACGAGAGGCCCTGGCCAAAACGGCAGCCGAGCCGTCAATCTGTATGTTAAAAGAAGAAGTGTTGGACCTGCGTGCCCCATGCACCTGATATTTGGCCATCAGGAATGCAGGAATCAGCGAGAATCTGATATCAAGAAATGTTGAGTCCGCCTAGATGGCGGCAGCGTACTCATGGCGCACTCCTGCAGACTTGCACGCAGTGTGCACCATCTTTGCGTTACAAGCCCAGCCAGAAAAATCCTCCACATATGCAACAGCAAATCTCACGGACATTTGAACACTGTCCCATACCAACCACATTCTTGCAGAGGTTTAATTTAACCGCTAACGCGAGACCGCCTCGGCAAAGGTTGTTGTACATGCGCCGCAAGCTCAAACCAAGCAAGTTTCGTAAGCTGCACCGCAGGGTTTGCCTGCCACCCCCCTGGCTCCTTCCCCTCCCCACCACCGTTTCGCCTAACATCCGTTTTTTTTTGGTTGGTGCCTGTGCAGGATCCAGGTGACAAAGAGCCGATCCTGCCTCCCCTGCTGGGAGGGGGTAGGGGGAGGGTTAACTTACTCTCCTCGTCTCCGGACCTGGATCTAAAGGCCCCAGCCCTCCGGCCTCGGCGGATTTCAACCTGACACCGTGGACCTAGGCACCGAATGATTATTCCTTTCTTCCCCAGGTTCGATCGCGCCTGCTGGGATGGGCCCGATCCCGCCGCTGAAGCCTGGATCTGCGTTCGAATGCTGCCTGGCTACCTAGAGACGAAAACGGTGTTCTTTTCGTCGCAACGAGCGGAGGCGGTGAAGAACTGGTGTCCATGGATGATGCCCAAGTGCAGTATTGGTTTCGGGCTCGTCACGTACTCAGCCAGTTCCTATGCCTGATCATCCAAGGCCCTCTATGCAGGGGAAATCGCGAATAAATAGCCAAGGCCCTCATCCCCACAGCCACCGGCCACCTAGATCGACCCCAAGCAGCAACTCCAGTGCAGCCAGCGCAGCCCTCAGGTGTGGTAGAGCGTCCTCATGCCTCGCTCACTCCGTGAGGGTGCACTCGTTTTGAGTACTCCAGGTGTGCGGTCCAGCTCAGCAGAGGGCCAGACTAACTCCGGGTCCAGCTCATCTGCAGGCGCAGAAAAGGGCAAAGATTCCTGATTCACTCTTCTCTTCAAATATGGATAGGAAACAGTGAGTGTGTTTTGAGCCCGAATACCATGAGGGTGAAGACAAGAAGGAGATATGCCAAGAGTTTCAACAAGTGACTCGTGGCTGAAGGCTTTAGGGAGTAGACGGAGGCAAGATCATGTAAGTGGTCTTCTGATCAGTCATCAGTCTGAGTTTCAAGCTCCCAGCATTCAGGCAATGGAAGGGCCGTGCCTGTGATTCTGCCAGGCTACAGCCCTAGCATTTCAGTTTTGCCTTCGAAAAGTTTGGCTCCAGCTAGTCGGTGCCTGTTCTAGAAAGGGCTGTGTCTCCTCCCACATTTCACGCTGCCACCATGGGTATTTAAGTCACCAACAGCTTGTCATGGCACACTCTCAGGTGTTCTCAAGCAGAAGTTTCTCGACGAGAGAACGGCAAGGCCGAGAGCAAGTGGCAGTGCGTTGGATGTTGTGGCTTTGATATCCAACGCATCAGGAGTGCTGGCCTTTTCTTGGGCAGACTACGCATCCATGGGCGTAGCCTCCACACTGCCCCACAGGCCTCGAGCCTCTGGTTGTGAATGTCATAGGTCCGGGCTTTGAGCATGTGTTCACAGCTGTTCCTAGACGAGGACGTTTGCAGATCAATCCTGCAGTGCACCATCATGAACGAGGACATTCAAGACGACTCGTCAGTTCCTTTCTCATTTTGCGCAGCACTTATTGTGCACCGTTAGCAAGGATTTCTTCGATTTTGCTTCTTACTGCCATTTGATGGCCTCCTGGTTCTTTGGTCTCCTGTTCCTTGTTGTTGACATAGTTACTGTGTTTGTAATCTTGGAGTGTTTGCATTGTTGCGGCTACAGGTAACGAAGTTACTTAAGAGCCTCCGGCTCAGTCTGCCGACCCAGAGGCGGAGAAATCGCGAAAGCCTAAACCCTTGACCTTGAGGTTTTCAGAGGCCGGCATGCGACCAATGGGCGCAACAAGAATAGTGCAAGCTAGGCTGCCGGGACTCAGCAGCTTGCTGTTTTCAGTTGCTGCGTTGGAA
>CAJNIZ010044815.1:73348-102032 GCA_905231905.1 Symbiodinium pilosum
GTAGTCATAGTGGTAGTGGTAGTGGTAGTAGTATAGTAGCAGTGGTAATAGTAGAAATAGTAGAAGTAGTAGAAGTAGTAGAAGTAGTAGAAGTAGTAGAAGTAGTAGAAGTAGTAGAAGTAGTAGAAGTAGTAGAAGTACTAGAAGTACTAGAAGTAGTAGAGCGAGTACAAGTATGAGTAAGAGTAAGAGTAAGAGTAAGAGTAAGAGTACCACGCGAGAACGTTGCGATGCTTTTGTGCTGCCGAATCGACGGTTGCATTGTACATGGCCGCAGCTTTGGCCGACATGCCCTCGAGCAACAGACCTGCATTCCCTACGGGCCTCGATAAATTTTGCATAAGCAATGCGAGGACTGGTGAGCTCCCATGCAGCCAATAAATCTGGGCAAAGACATTCTATCGGGTAATCAACACAGGCCCACCAGCAAAAATAGAAGACTTGCGTCGCAAACTGCCTGGCTGTGCAGCTGAATGAAGTGATCTAGCATTGCTTCCAGGTTTGCAGCATTCCCGGAATCAGCCAAAGGTTGCGATGCCGCGTGCTAAGGTAGCTTCTCAGGTTTCACTCCAGTGGCAGCAGGGTGCAAGCAGTTCTGCCTAGTTCGGCCAAGATCGACACGCAGGAATTTGCCATGCCTTGATGAATTGCAAATCATGTTGGAATGCTGGTCCTTGCAACATGTGAAGGGGGTGCGGACCTCACATTGGCAAAGGTTTGCAGATCGAGTCGTTTTGGGATCGCGATGCAGCAAAATGCCGGAAGCAGTTGGAGGCGTCTTCGGGCGTTTCTACTGAAGTCCCTGAGGCTTCATCAACCACCTGAGGCCACCCTAAGTCCTTGTGCCCTGGAGGTGCTGAGCTCCGGTCTTCAGGCATTATCCGCTGAGTAGCGGCTGCGCGTGCTGTTTCCAGTGTTTCACGCTTTGGAGCTTGGAGACCACAGATCTTTCATAGGGTGCCTGGACGACGAACAAGCACATTTGTTATTTTTGCTGGGTCCAGCCTCTGAGATATCTAAACTTCCGTTCAGGCCCTGAGCTCAAGAAAGGAGGCGCTGCGGTGCTTCTTTCGCCAGGCGGGCTCCGAAGCGGCTTTGAAGTCGGACTCATTGACGGGGCTACCCTGCCAGGTCATGAAGATTGGCAACCAACTAAACCAGGCAATCTTGGATCTTTGCACGACCGCAGATGCTATGCCATGCCGTGTTGACGGCATTTGGCCAGTGATCCTCCTCAAATTCAGGCTGCTGGAGGTCCCCGTGCGCCGCACGGCTTCCGCCTGCAGAGCCTGGAGGCTACACTACAGACGAGGTCAGCCGTTGCACGTCTAACCACGACTTGACACAGCATGCTGGTCGGAAAGTTGTGAATTCAATTGTGAAGTCAGGTCACCCCTGAGACCTCAGCTCTCAATTCTGCACCTGGTCCTCGCACAGATGTCTCTCAAGGAGGTCCGACCGGCGACTAACTGGGAGCAGAGGTTGTGCAGATTGGCTTACAGCTGTGTGAAGCACAGGTTGCTTCGCTGTGCGAGGGCCTTCAGGCTACGGACACTGTGAGGGCGCATGGGCTGCTCGGCCCGGGGCCCACAGCAATGATCAGCTGATCGGATCTGTGAGAAAACGTGTCCTTGCAAGGGAGGCGTCAGATAGGTTTCGCAGATCCTCCAATCATTGACATGATGCAACGTGGAAAGCAAGGGCAGTTTCCTTCCTAAACCATACGGGTGGAAGCACGCCAAATGCTGCACAAATACTTGAGGTAGACAGCACATCCAAGCGTGGCCTGGCAAAATTGCACAAAGAACCAAAGTGACAAAGCAAGGCAAGAGCGCCGGAGTCCAAGAGCGGTGCCGTGAGCTCATCGCCCAGCGCTCTGCGCTGCGCGAGCTCGGGGCACAGGCACGCCAGGGAGAGGGCCAGATCGAACCAGACTCTATATTGAAGGATCGGAGCTGGCAAAGTGAGTAGGGTATATCCCAGAGCTTGGGCAGCAAAAGTTTGTCCGAGCAACCGCCTTTGTTCTCAGGTTCCTCGCGGACACTCCGAGGACCTTCTGGAAGAACTTGCCGCTGCCAGCACTGCGCACTGCCTCTTGAGGGTTCGAAGATCATCTGAAGCAGATGTTGAACACGCCGCCACGCTGCTTTGCAGATGATGCAATCCCTCTGGTTTGCCCGCCTGCTATGCACACAGGTCAGTGCATGTAGGTGCAAATGCCGCGCAAAGCTTTGTCAGGAGGACTCTTTCCATGACCATTTGAGAGAGTTCCTAGAGAGCCGGCGGGGCGAGGTGCAAAAGTCTGTTGACCAGCTGTTTTAAGCAATCCGCAGCACATGTGCAGCCATGATAAACATCGCGGCTGAGATGGCAGGCTTCTCGCCTGGCTGAGTTGTGCCTTGAAGTCTTTCATAGCTACTGGGCCGGTCACTCAACAGGTCACATGGCAGGACTGGAAAATGATTACGCAACCTGCAAGGACTTGGCTGTCTTTCTCGGAGATCCGGTCATGGGCTTGGCTTAGATGCCTTCAACTGCGGCGATGCAACAAATCTTGACCAGGAAGCAATCTTTCCGCCGCCAGTAAAGGAGTCCGACACAGCTCAGGCCCGCTCGTCAGGGCATGAAGCAGCCCACCCTTGCAAGCATTTGATCAGAAAAGAGCTGCGTTTGAAGGACATTTTGTTGTTCTTCCACGGATTTCTGGAGGCAGGGATGGCTTCATCTGTAGAATCTGCGCTTCTCTTCCCTTTCACTGCCTTTTCGATGGCCGCTATTGGCCACTGCAATTTTTCTTGCTGTGCTTTGCAAAAAGTCAGCGGCCAACCCACAGGCCCCAGATTTTTGCTTTGAGCTATGCCTGCTTAGTGACGATCGCAGGTTGTGGAGAGGGCCCGCGCCGAGATTTCGACAATGTGGCTGCGTGAGGAGTGATATGATCGTTTGTTCCATTGATGAGGATCAGCATTACAGTAGAGATGCAGTTCGCAAGCCGCCAAGTTTTGAGGCACCATTGTGTACTGTAGCTCCTCAAATTTCAAGGAGATCCAGGCTGCTCATGAGGGAGGCCAGGAGGCGTAGCACCCAGAAGTTGAGAAACTGCAAAGCTAGAAAATCCAAAACTATTCGATCATAGAATGTGAACGAATATGGCCCTGGGTCGCCCATTGCACGGCTCCTGCTTGGACTTTCACCATTTTCGTCGCTGAGGCTGCTGCACGAGTTGTTGAGAAGGCAGCTAGAGAGCTACTTGGCTGCAGTCGAGACAGTATGCAAGCGGCCTTCCGCAGCAAAATGTCTTCCGGAGGTCCGGCCTACCACCGAGTACAAGCCTTTGCTCTACCACCGACTTCATGTTGTACTATCTGGAAAATCCGGCTCCCATCCAGCCCAGGCGTGGTGCGACGGACGCTGCCGCTGCCCGAGCGGGAGACCAAAGCTGATGCCCGGATGCCCAGAGCATCTTTTGGTTGTTTATGCGTCGGATCTCAAAACGTAGCGAAGTGCGGAGCTCTGCTTGGTGTTCAGTCCGTGCTGATGACTCCTCCAGCATCGCCTTCTCGAGTGCAAACCTTAGATAGACCACATCCCCACAGCTTATTCAAAGACCTCGGCGCAGCTTGAAAGGGCCGAAACTCAGTTCCCGGAAGTGCCGCAAGGTGAGGCATGTGGCCTCACCATGCCGAGCGCTGAAGGCCTTGGCCTGTGAATGCTGTCTGAGCAAGCAGACATTCGAGAAGCTAGCGCCATGTAATTTAATCGCTAGCGCGGGGACCGCGTCAGCAAGGGCGGCCAGGACCGAGCACTCAATGTTAAGGGGGGTGAGCAGCATTTTCAGGATCGAGGGGGAGGGTCAGACGGAGGGAGGGGAGGGAGGGGGTTGGAAACAAAATGCAGCCAAAACAGGCCCCCTGCCTGGACGCGGTCACAACCCAGCCGACCGCATGCAGGCACCCTACCCGACCGCAAAAATGAGCCAGACAAAGGGGTTAGGGGGTGGGCAAACTATGCCTGGTTCCCCCCACAAAGACGCCCGAGGCCTCCGGCGTCGGCGGATTATGCTCAAGGCAGAGCCCAAAACCAATAAGCGTAGGTGTCTTTAAAACGTTGCTAAATTGCCCGACGCCCTACACTTTGACATTAGCGCTGTCTGATGCCGGATTCTGGGCAGGGCGGGTCACCTTTGACCGCTTCCGCACGCGCTGTACGCAGGCGCGCAAAACTTGGCAGACTTGCGATTAGGAGACATCTTGCCGAGCCAGAACTTCGCGGTCTGCAAAGGAATGAGGAAAAAACGAGGGTCAGTTTCTGTGGAGCTTCTGCTTCCCAACGCTCTTCATCTGTCAGGCTGAGGAAGAGTTTCAGTCCCGAGGCACGCTGGGTTGCTTAGCACATCGTGGGTGTGAATTCTAGCGGAAGACGAAGCAGCAGTCTCAGTATTATTTGCTCTTTCGCCAATTCAGGTCGGAATTGTTGCTTCAGATTGCTGGGACAAATTTGTGAGGTTTGTTTGACTGTGACGCAAGACCATCATCGCAAGCTGACCTCAGTTTCCAAGACAGATCTGCCAGGCAGATGCGCAGTCTGACGTGTCGGACTGGGAGTGCTGGCCTAAGTGCAATCCCAAGGGCTGCGACCGAGTTTAGATGGGTGCAGAAAGGCCATCCCCAAACAACGACAAGCAGAAGCCTCCAGATCCGCCGCCCAAGAGCTGTTGCCTCAGTTGAGAAGGAGATTGCATGACAATCTTCACATCTTGTCTGCAAGGCCTATCTACAGTGATTCCGAGAAGGCGGCGTGTGTTGCCTGCCAGACCGCTGTGCGGCCCCAAGCTGCCAACGGGCAATCGTGGGCTGTTCCTGCGTCCTTGCAGGGCCACTTTTACAGTCATGAGGCCTTCCACACCCTCCTCCAGCTCATGCCCGTCTCGCGCATCGCCTTCAGCAAGTTCGCGGGTCTCCAGTCCTCAGCCAGATGCATCTTTCCTGAAACAGCCTGCAGTCAGATTTCAGAGGGCCACTATGGTTGTTTGTCAACAAAGATCTGATTTCAGGCTTCGCCGGTCTCAAAGACACCTCTCTCCGGAGATTGTCCGGCCAGGCAGGGGACTGTCGCCAGCTGCAGAGAACTGAGGCTTTGCTGCAGCTTAGGCTAAGCAATTGCTGGTCAGACCTCTTTCCGGAGGCCCTCATTGCATGCGCAGTGTCTGCAAGCCTTCCATGCCCTAATATGAGCTTATGGCTTCTTCTGAGCTTGCTTCTCTCTGCAGCCCTCTACAACTACGGAGCTGATCACAACTCCGCGCAATGATGATGACGCCGCTCGTCGCAGGCTGATCGTTGCATATTTCCACTGGAGTCACTAAACAGGAATCGAGTGCTGGCCTGTGCAGTGGCTTCAGTGCGCCACAATGCCGGAGCAACCGAAGCTGCTTGTGCTGTGCATGCTTTGATGAAGGACTTTTCCCGGCGAAGGCCAAGAGCAGATGATCTAGAGCTGTTGTGTTTGGACAACATTCTTCAAAGATGTATTTTGCACATGTGAGACCCTGGAAAACAGGTTGTATTTCACAGTGATCATTTTTTTAGTTTCTGTCTGTGCAGCACGGGCTAAATGCTTCAGTACATGAGGGTCCAAGAGCCGTAACACTTACATCTTGACACACATTTTGGATCTGTGGCTTTTCTTTCCTCACAGTAGCTTGAGAAAACAGCCTTCAAATTTTGATGTTCAGCTACTAGTCCAGAGCTAACGTCTAGAGAGCTGTTTGTGTCAACGTTTATCTTCCTGGCCCTCCTCACCTGAGCTTGATGCCATGGTTTGCCGAGACGTTGCGTCGCTTGGCCGAAGCAAGTGTGAGAGTACCCAGCCCGGAAAGGGCGAGCAGCGTAGTCATTTTCCTGGAGCAATTTGATGTCTGTGGCTTCAAGCTAAAAGGTCACTGCTCTATTGGGCCATGCTGGCTGCTTGCACTGTGGGGCCGGGCACCGTGGCTTTGCTGAACCAGGGTCGACTGGTCGGGCTGGAAAGACTCAAGAGTTAATCATCAACGCTATCGCGCGCCCGCCTCGGCTGGCAGGGCGCGGAGCACACAAAAAGGTCATGGCATGTACTTGACACATGGGGTTAAGGGTCAAGGGAGTAACAGAGGCAAGCCTGAATTCAGACGTGTTTGTTGGGGGAGTAGCGGCGAATTGCATGGGGACTTACAGCTTCCGACCTGGAACTTGAGGCCGGGGCTCTCCAAGCTTGCGAACTCCCTCACTAAAGGCTACCCCAGCCAACCCCCTCGATGGATGCTGGAATCCTGAGTTTCTCTGACCATAGAAGAACGCGGTGCCAGAAGGTAGCCTGCCATGTAGCAGTGGGAGCGGTGGGGTGAGGAGCGGGGGGGATGAGGAGGAGGGGGGATGAGGATCAGGGGGGGATGCTTCGGGATTCCGCGCGGGGTGGTCAGGCTGGACTAGGCCACCCACCATGGGAGGAGAGGGGGGGATCTTCTTGGGTTCCAAACGCCATGAGGCTGGATAGCCTCGTCGAATCTCATGTCTTCTGGTCCCATCTAGCCTCACCTGCAACTTACGCGACAAGTGGTACATGAGAGGCTTCTGTTCATTAAGGTAAGTCCACGTGAATCATGCTCAAGTATGCTCAAGGAATAGCAGAGCAAACTGAGCAACTCTCAGTGCTTGGTGAGGTGGTGACCTGCGCGCGGGCAGGAGCAGAGTATCAGCTGCTCGATAGATTCAGAGTTCTTCTCGCTTACAAGAACCCATGGCAGACAGTGCGCTACTGTACCTATCAACATCTGAGAACCAACAGATTTTTGTTTGCATGCTGCCAGCTCCAAGCAAATGGCTTCCTCTCGGCAAGCTGGGTTATATGAATTCACCAGGTGCATGAATTCAACCGGGTACGCTTGGTGTTCTAGGCTCTGCTATTAAGGCAGGATTGATGTCTCGCAGTCTTGAAGATAATAGAGCAAAGCGCAATTGCTTGGAGACATGCGTCTGGCGAGGCTGCACTTCGTCTGGGCTCTGCTGTTTGCTTCCTTCTTGGCTTTCACGCTTCAGGACGACGAGACGTGATCTTAACTTGCCAAATGAGAATTCTGAAGTTCTTTGCAGGAGGGCTCCGCGCGGCTGACGATCGTCTCGGGAAAGACATTGGGACAATGCCTTCAGGACGACGGGCCTCCAAGCATGCTGAGAGGAAGCAGATTCCCCTTGGGTTTCGTTTGTCTGCAGAAGATGGCCTGCATTGGAAGATCCTGTGCCTGGTTTCCTTGGCCGCGCTTGTGCGCTGGAGGAGAAGCACGGCGCACTGCTTCCAAAGCTTGACGTTGGAGGTACCTCGCCGCGCAACTTGCTGCTGCCAGCCATGGTGCTCTGAAAGTATGCAAGGCAGAGGAGTCAGGACGAGGGTCATTTGTTACACGAAATCAGGACAGGACTGAGCCAAGCCAAAAAACTGCGGTAGCCGATTTCGGAATCTCCATGACTAGCACCAAGAAAGACTATCAAGCCATGTTTTAATGGTGCGTAGTGGCTGCTTCCGGCACCGGCAACACCAGGTCCAGCACCAAAATTTTGCTGGGCATTGGCAGTGGCGGTGCATCTTGGCTGCTGTAGATATCAACCAAAACTCGAAAATTCATGCCAGTTTCTCTTGCGCCTAGGTACTGCGGCAACTTGTTGTACGAGTGCAACAATTTCGCAGGTGGCATTGACGCGCTATTTGGATTCCCAGGCCTATGCTGACACGCAGACACACGCAGACAGTTTTTTTCGGTGCACGAATCTGTGGAACTGCATAGCTTCCGCGCGAGTCGCTTTGCAGGGATGGCACGGCTCCCGTCGAACTTGCTGCGAATTGGCGGCTGCTTCGCGTATGCCGTGGCTGCGACTCATCTGTTCAGCAGGTGCTGATGTACCTTCCGGCTATTAGAGGCTTGGAAGAATGGGTAATTATTCTCTTACAGTTCCATAGATTGGAAACATTCTTTTTTGTTTTTCCTGTCCTCCAGCGACTCACTACGGGGAGCCACCTAAGTCATAACGCTTTTCTGCTCAATGCGGATTTAAGTGGGGGAGTGTCTCCGGCTAAGTCGTAACAAAGTGCAGTCTCCCCGCAGCTGCTACTAAATACGGGGAGGATGTTAACATTTCAATCCATAGAATGTGCTTCCAAATGTGCATTGTTGCAGCGGCTGACTGGGGAGAACGAGTTTCGTTATGATCTGCTCCAAAAGTCGCAACAAGTGGAGCCTTGAGGGAGAGCTTCCCGAGCAAATTTTATTAGGACTTCGCTGTTGGCCTGTAAGAGAGAGATCTCGAAATCGTTTCGCAGACTCCCGCTTGAACTGTTTCCACCTTGACTGAGGCGCTGATCATTCTTTACCTAGACAAAGCGGACTCCGTTGGAGTTGGGCTAGGCGTTTCGATGATGGCCCGCTCCTCAACACTGCAGCGTCTGTCCAGGTCAAGCTTCACCCAGAAAGCCTCTTGTGTCCAGGGCTCCCTGAGGAGAGCAAGATAAGACGAGACTTTCCTAACTGCCCCTTCCTTCTGTTTTTGGGAATGATATCTGATTCAGCATCATCCGTGAAGCATGATGGGTCACTTGCCTTCACAAGAACACTTGGAGCACTGCAGGCAATGATCGTTCTGTTCCTAGTGGTGGCGGTGACCGTCGGGTGTTCCTGGTGCCTGCCCGAGTGGCTATGGGTTTGTGGTCAGTTGGATGGTTACTGCTCGAGGTGCCGTCTGCACCTGGCCACTGAGCGTCATGTGACTTAACATGGTTGGGGGATTTTGTGATGACAGCGAGACCGCACTAGGCCTGCACTCTTCCTCGGTGCTCTGCCATCCCTGCCTCGGCCCTCACCACTGCAGAGTGCGGCAGCACCATGCGAAACTGCTTTAAGCATCTTGGTGGAAAGAAAGGGTTGGCTGTAATGAGTGGTGCGTGTTGGAAAGCTCACCTTCACAAAAGGACGCAAGGTAACATAATGTTCTGGGGCAGCTTAGGGGATTCAAGAGTTACGGACCTGAAAAGTATGTCTATGGAGTAAAACTTCAACTTCTGTATCCTCATGCCACGACGGCAGCAGAGCCGCAACATTTTCAGCAGGTCTGGTCGGCACCACGGCAATCGGGTTCAACCTTTTCCTCAGTGGCTCCATGGCCCGACACAAGACGCTGGCAGAGTGCCGCCGAGGTATTGAACCCTGTCCACATTTGAATGCAGTTCTGGGAGCTTTTGCTAGTACCAAAGTTACCAATTTGCCCGACCGTGGCACCAAGCCAAGGCATTCTCAACTCTTTCAGCTCTCATTGTGTCCGTGTTGCCGCTTGCCTGCAGTTCTGGGATTGATTGTGCGACATGTGCGACCTGCTTTGAAGCAGGCAACAGCGCAACAACTCAGCATGGACGGCCAGAATCCGGACTGCAAGCCAGCCTCTTTTGCTAAGTTCCTGCCCAGGATTATGATTGTGGCAGCGGGCGTCTTTGAAGAACAAGGCGGTACGGCTGGTGGCTTGGTTGAGCTGCTTGTGTGCAGGGCTCTGAGGCTTGAGCCCAAGCAGAGAGATTCAAATGCCAACGATGCCCAAGGCGCCCGTTTCAACATCATCGACTTAGCTGCTTCCATCAATGGGTATTTCGGCGCGGCAGGCCTTTGCAAGGGAGACTTCATGACTTCGGTTCATGGTCATTCAGGAAGAGCAGGCTCCTTCATTCGTCACAGATTGGATAGACTAAAAGCCTAGACTCCCTTCTCGTACATGAGACTCATAGGCAGAGGTTGCAGGCCTCGCACCTTTCTACAGGCACGACAGTGTTTGCGTTGGGCTTCGTGTCGGCGGCGCTGAGCTCGATGCTAACGGCACCCAGGATGGATTCGAATGTCAAAGTCATTCAAATTTTCAGAGGCTGGGCCAAACATGTGTAAGTTTCTGGCCGACCAGAGGTCATAATCGGAGCTGCTTTGGCGGCTGAGGGTCTTCTTCTCCGGCCTCTGAAGGACATAGCCCTTGTGGTTTGGTTTTTAAAGGCTGATGCACTTGAGCTTAGAGGCCCAGAGCTTTGGTGACCCAGGACGTTGAGGACATATTGGAAGAGCCCAGGCTGTCGCCAAGAAGCTTTTGGTCGATTGCCGCTCAGCGCGCATGATTTCTTTGACAAGTTAGCTTTGCTTGCCTGTTGTCGTGGCTTCCAGGCCTTCAGCATGGTTGCCATTGCCGTGCTTGCGATTTGTATCAACCTTCCGCGGCCCTCCGTGATCTTAGTGGCGCAGCTGCTCCTCAGCGCGGTTTGCACCTTGAGTCATGTGATAATTGATCCCTCGCTAGTCAGGTTCTTGGGTCTGATTCTAGTGATTCTAGTGATTCTAGTGCATCAGTGGCCGCAGTCGCTGCCAAGTTCACAAGTTGCGTGCACTAAGATTCAACGGAATTCTGCTGCCTTTCTTCTGCGTATCTTTGTTGCTTTGCCTTACGGACGAGAAGTTCATGGGCGCTGCCCCGCAGAGCCTGGGGCCCAGGCGCACTCATGAAGGAGACAGACGAGCATTTCTTTCACCTGACAGATGCTGTAAGGATTCTGCTGCAGGTGCTAATTAAGCTTTTGCCCAAAAACTCGACAGCTTTTTTTGCAGAGAAATTCGCTGCGCTACTAAGGCATATTTGCCAACGTGTGCCTGTACGTGTCAGTAACAGCCACATGGCGGCAACAGCCTGGGCTTGAGCAAGGTAAGCTTTGGCCCTCAATTCGATTGTGACCAGCGGCGTGGCCGTTGGAAATACAAGTCTTCACTGCAAGTAGCCCAGCGAGTGCCGTTACCTGTTACCAATGTCAACCCTCCGCATCACGTAGCACAACACCCCCGACTTCGGAAGGGGTCCTATTGGTGACATCCCGCAAGTTTGCACGAAGCTGGCAGTGCTGCAACGCACGCAGGCAAGGTCCGAATGTCAGGAAGGCCATTCTTGGAGTAGGCTCCCGTCTTTGTGGCCTGTTGCCATCGAGATGCTACTTTCAAGCCGCTGAAGCTGGCTGCTGAGGTGACATTTGTCCTGGCCTGGCGCGTGGTAGTCCAGAAGTCAGCTGTGCTGCTCTCCTTGGTCACAGGCCCCTTTGCAGGGTTTCGTCAAATCGAGCTACAGTGCAGACGACACAGCCACCGCTGCCATAAACAGCCAGCAAGGCGCCCAGCTGGAGAACAGTGCTGGGCCAGTGCTCCTCGTTGCTACGGGCCTTGCGCTGGTGTCCATGTGTCCAGGCCAATTTGAACAGTATTGGTGATGCTCACGCTACCCTATACCTAGATTACAAGTGGAATCTGGCTGACCGTGGATTTCCTCGCCTAAATTGCACTAGGCCGCTGTTGTAAACTTTTGTGCAAGCCCTTTGTAGGGACGCCATGTAAGTGCGGGATAGCCGGAGCCGATCAAATCTCGATGATGATCATTGTCATTCTGCTGGCTGGTCGTGCGCCTGTACTCACAAGACAACGGGCCTCAGCCTGCCGGTCCTAGTTGCCAGGATTTGCTTGAGACGGTTCGTCTTCCTCAGTTCAACATCTCACTTGAGATCACTTGAGGCTAGGAGTTGGGCGTTATGCACACCGCACTGGCCAGAGTGCTGCCTGGCGACTGTTTGGTTTTCTGCGTATGTAAGCTTTTCCGCGGTGTTTTGAATGGTGAGGTGGGTGCCAGCTAAGGTAGAGCTCTGTGCATCTTCTGAAGAAGGACCGCAGCGGTGGTTATTGGGCATCTGATTGGCAGTCTCATAATCAGAGCGGATACAACTACAGAGTTGTTCTGAAATTGGCTTTGCGGCGCCCGGGACATGCCGTCCAACACAGGCTAGCTGCTTGTGCGATATGCAGTGCTGCTTGTAGCCCTGCCACCCTAAGTAGCGTCGGTCGATGAACAACGTCAGGATCTATTTCCAGCACGTCAATTGGGAATTCGATGGAGTCAGATCCAGAAAATCTTGTGAACCCTGCGGGAACAGCTCGCATGTAAAGGGGGAACTCTGTCCCCGCTTCCTCTATGCTATCATCCAAAAGCATGACTGTGTAAAGAGAATGTGAAGTCATCCACTGTTCATTGTTAATGCGAGCTCTTCGGAGCCTCGGCAGTCGACAGAAAGACTGCACAGCAGCTGCAGAGGTCGTCATGGCGCATGAAGCGCACAGCATGAGTCAGACATGAAGTGGGTAGCGGGAGGGGACGCATTCGCAAGGGCTGGTGGATGTGTACTGATTGCAAAAGGCCTCCTGCTACCTTCCGCAGTCTTACTCCGACTTCAACATGCCGCGAAGTGTCCAGCGTGTAGTCTCGCGGGTTCAGGGCATCTGTTTGCCCACCCGGTGACAGTCCAGCGGACGGTTCAGCAGACCATTTATGGTAGTGAAGCACAGGCATTCTTAGGGAACCTGGCTCAGCAAAACAGCCTGGCAAGATTTCGGGCTTGCACGACGTTTGCAATGACATGGCCCACTGGTTACGTGTTTCGACCTGTCAGGTCCGGCTTCTGGACGAGGTCCAGAGGGAAGGCACATGACAGGGAAGTGGCAGCAGTTCAGTTTGTGGCGGAAAGTTCTGGGTTAATCCATCCTGCCCACGCGAAGGAGGTCAGATGTCCGGCTGCGGCTATCTCTTGTAGCAGATCGTCTTGAGAATGCAGTCCGGGCCCTTGCCGTGAGCGGCGCCTAGGAGTAAGCTGCTTCTACTCCGCAGCGCCTGAACGCATGACTGCCAGGCACTTTCTCAGTGGTCTGATGGGCCCAAGTCAGATGCAGGCACGTCTCGTCGGACAATAGCCCTTTAAGCTTCATTGACTTCAGGGAAGCGGTGACAGTAAGAGAACACGGGGTTGAGCAGGTGTGTCGGACCATGACGAGAGCATGACACCCGGAGAATGCTGAAAGCAGAGAATCCTGTTTTAGAAAAGGTATCTGTCGGCTATAAAGAGTTCTAAGATAGGATGTTTGGGATGGTTTTCATTTTACTCTTCGTGCATGAGGCGGCACGCATCATGGGAATCTAATGAATCACTAGTGTAGCGCTAGGAAACCGCTGGGCCAGCGCTAGGGATGTTTTTTAACGCCTCGATTGATCATATCTTGTTGAAGGGATGGATGAGTTGCAGGAACTGTTATAACGCCGTTTCTGGTTAGAAGCGAATAGCAAAACAAGCTCTGCGGTAGAAGCTTTCTGCACATCCACCAATGGCACGCAGGTTTCAAGCACTTCGGAAACAGCAATTAGAAGTTGGAAGACATGGAACACCATCTTTCTTCAGTGGAAACTTGATGCCGAGGCTCCGCTTTCGTGTCTTGCAGCTCATCTCCATCACGGCGAAGGCTGGGTTTTAGAAACAGACCGGCCAGGCAACTCATGACGTCCAGCATGCATGAAGCTTACCATGTGGCTCTGACCTAGACTGATTTGGTGCAGCCTGGGTTTGGGCTCTGGCCTTCGTCGGCATATTTGCATGACACATACGAACTTCATGCATATGAACTGGTAAACTGGGAGCTCTCTTGGCCAGTTGCGACATGGGCACTCCGACCAGCTCGGACAACTGGGAGTCTGCGCGAAGTAGCTGCTTGGATGCAGCGAGACGTGCCATATCACACTGTCAACGAGGCGCAGTTCACATGTCGGAGTCCTCCATGTGTTCAGGTGACCAGCAAGCAGTAGGTAAGCACATGGTATGGTAATCTGATACTTTTCAATTGTTGGATTCGCGGGTATTGTGGTTTAAACTGCCAGGCGTTCCCAGCATTCCGGCGGCTTCAGTGGAGGCGCTCGGAATGCAATCAGGCTTCTGCGCAGCTGCCTTCCCTGCATCTTGATTGCCAGGCCACAGCGCCAGCTTCCGCGCTTACAAAAGAGCTGAAGCAAGAGGCAGAGCATGTAGCATCTACATTGACTGCATAAGACAGTCCATTCTACCACAGACAGCGCTCTACGATGGGTTGTTGCTTCTTCTAGATTTAGATGTTGTGCCAGTTGCGGCGACGCTCAAATCCACGCGAGCGGTCTCCTCGGAATTCTTTGCTATTCTTGTGGACTGCTTCTGCGGGCGCAGCCAAGTTTCCGAGATGTTGTTAATTCCAGTGCAGTCGGCTCGAGCCACGCCTTGTGACCATGACCAAGCACATGTGTGCAGAGTTGCGATTTCCAAATGCGCGACTTGTGATGTAAGGCGTCTTATCTAGCATGACCTTCAGCCGTTTCTCTATGGTGATAAGGGTGCTTCGACAAAGTCGCTCATGTCCTTCGTGGTCCATGTCGCCTTGCTTAGTGGCCGGCAGATGTCCCTGACCGTCTTGACTGACACTGTGGTGCAGGACGAAAAAGTTGCTTCGGACATGATGAAGTCAAAGGATTTTGAAATGTGGCTCGTGACACTTCAATAGCAAAAACATGATCTTGAACAGTTTGCATTCTGGTGCAAGTGCTCCCTTGTCCTGTTGAGGCCTTTTGAATCCTGAGTAGCATGCTGACGCTAAAACCTGCACCTACTTTGCCAGGACTTGAAGCAAAGGGTGCAGCAGGCCGCGCGCCCGGCTTAACCAGACGATGTCTTGCCAACTTAAGCCAACTGCCTGAGCAGGAGCTCCATGTCAGCATTGCCAGTCTTGTTGGCCCTGCAGGAGATTGCTTGTACACACTAGACAGTAAAAGGCAGCGAATGAATCGCGATTGTTTGGGTGCGAGGGATCCGACATTTCTTGTTCCCATGCCCTCAGTATGATGGAGCACATTGTTAGATGCGTGGTGAACGGGTGCTCGACGCTGCAAATGAGATGATAGCCGTACAGGATCAGCCCTTGACCAGCGCGTGACTGCCTGCCTGGAAGGAGACCTTCTGCAAAATCAGCTCACGCTCTCAGAAGCAGGGGTTGCAGACGGTGAGACGCTGCATGCCATTTGCTGCCCAGCCATGATCGCCCTTGGGATGCAAGGTTCATGGTGACCTGGATATCATGTCTAAAAGCTAAGCTGCTTCACATTGACCCTGCGGTGACAGCGCTGAATTAGAAAACGCTCGTAAAGGCCCAGGGTAGTCTGGTTGGTTTCTTATTCCAGAAGCGGGTATAGCTTTTGGATTTTGGATTTTGGCGGTTCCAGGACAGTCATGGTAGTCTGGTTTACTCCGCATTGCATCGCATATTATGGGCTCTTGTGCCGTCCAGGCCTCCCGGACGCCAAATCCAAGTCGAAGTAGAAAGATGCTCTCTGAATTGCGGAGGCACTTTTGTTGGCCTCTCCTGGAGCCTAGACCTCTGGGGCCAAAACCCGTACCGAATAAGAACACATTTTCCTATTCAGCTTGCTGTGCCAGAGGGAGGCCGGGAAAGTTTGAAGGCTCTGGAAAGTTTGGAAAGGCCATACTACTTGAGCCGGAAGCAATCTAGATGAGAAAGCATTTTAGGGCTTTTCCAATGTCGAGACTGCAGCTGACGAGTACTTAGGAAGGGGGCCACTCAGGAAGCTGAGCGCTATTGTTTGAGGGATTAGTCCATGATTTGAAGGGCTTCGTTGCCATTTCACCGCGTGTAAGTCACAAGCGTCCAAATGAGAAAACAAAACGTACAGGTCAGGCGGGTCTCAATTTCTTACCTCCGAAGCAAGAATAGCTCTGCAACATTGAGGGATTTCTTACGTCAGAAGCAAGAATAGCTCTGCAACATTGAGGGATTTCTTACGTCAGAAGCAAGAATAGCTCTGCAACATTGAGGGTTTTGGAGCTTCAGTGCCTCGTTTAAGTAGCTCTCGCAACTGCAAGAGCAGCCTAGGCTTCGAGCCGGCGTTCCTCCGCGTTTGCCTTGATCCGGCGTGATGGCTCCGTAGTGGCTGGGTGAAATGGGCATGCCAGGGAAGACACTGCTCAGCTATGGTCATGTGGTTTTTCTTGTTCGATGGCATTGGTGTATGTGGTAAAGTCAGCAAGAAGCTGCGCTTGGGTGCCTGGACCAGCAGTTCGAGTGCTCTCTGCACATGGCTCCAAGCAGTTCAGAGGTGACCTGGGGCGGGAGCAGCACCCTGCGTTGCAGCACTTTGCAACAATCCAAGGCCTCCGTTTGAACCTAGTGGGCCAAGGTGTGGGCTGTGCGGTGGGGTGGCGTAATTTATGATTTGAGCGTTGTCTTGCTAGACTGGATGGGGCGAAACATGCTTGTGCTCTCCGAGTCCTTGTCTCACCTGTTTTTACCTGACTGCGTGCACTGCATGCATCTTGAAGATCGATGGAATTGCGAACCTCCAAAACATCACTGATTCCTTTCCAAAATCACACAAAATGTCAACTGGTTTTCAAAGAACAGAACGTTCTTTTTTGGTGCAAGGAGGTCATCCAGATCCGGGCTAACATGGCCGCATTCGCAGCGCTTCAATCTGACGGCTCTGTGGCATGCTGGGGCAGCAAGACCTCGGGAGGCAGCGGGCGAAATGATTGGGCTGCAGCCAGGCGTTACGCTTCCGGATTACTTGAAATTCTTCATGAAGTTCATCCGTTTCTCTCATGAAGTAGTTAGATGGTTTTACAGAATGAATTCAGTTTACAAACAAGGTAAATGAAAGGTGGTAGAAACCCCCGATCTTTTCCTCTAATGGTTCCTTCAATCAGAACGGTTTATGAAGCGGAGGAACATTGCCTTTGCAATCATACTGGTAGGCCCGGTGGTAAACTCCTAGCATTCGGCAAAGTCATTGCCAGCTTGGAAGCAATCATGTATGATCATTCCCTGGAAACCCTGGCTTCTCATTGATGGCTTTCATGGTTGGTCCTGACTGATAGAGCCTTGCAAGGTGATAGTGCCACCGTCCAGCACCAGCTGCGAAACGTGCCTTGCAGCATGTATTTGCGGGACTCGTTTGATGACTGCATGTGACGTATTAACGAGTCCGGCCATTTGGGCAATCAACTTCGCTTGCTGGCGAAGTTCCTTTATTCAGTTGGTTGCTTAGGTCCGCGAGGTCCGCGCTACCGGACTAGCCTTTGCTGCTTTGCTTGCTGACGGCCGGGTGGTTACCTGGGGTGATCCTGCACATGGAGGGGACAGTTGCAAGGCCGGATCCGAGCATTTGCACCTTTCGTGGCGCGTAGTCGTATCAGGTCCAAGACCAGCTGGTGGGTGTCCGTGCCATATGCGGCTCATCCTCTGCTTTCGCGGCGCTCCGCTGCGATGGACACGTAGTAACATGGGGCAATCCAAGGCAGGTCTGTGGGTGCAGACGTTTGCATCACTTTGGGAGGTGAGAGCCTGGCAGCTCAACGCAATCCAGTGAAACCAACGTCTAGAGACACATCACGAGATTAATTTTGCTTGGATCTTTCAAGCAGTTTCGGTGAGCAGGCAAGGGGGTGACAGCCAGAAGGCAGCTCGACTGCATATCTACAAACCAGTTGGATGGCATCCCATGCCAGGACATGCTTGCAAGGTGCAGGAAGAGCTGAGGGACGTCGTGCGGATCAAGAGCACCTTCGGGGCCTTCGCAGCCCTTCGCAGGGATGGCTCTGTGGTAGCAGCTCGGACCTTCTGCGCCTGCAGCTCTTGACAAGGCATGTCGATGAGGGCTTGCGGCTGTGAATGTGATGCAAGGCCTGGGGTAGCTTCCGTCATGGTGGATCTGCACCCTGACTGCACTCCCAGAACGTAGGGTAGATATGCGGATGTGCCCTGCAGACTTTGCACTGGCCCAAACTGTCGCTCAGAAATCAGAAATCAAGTGGCACCCGGAAATTGTCATTTCTGAGCCTGTTGCTGCCTCAGAGCGAAGTTCGAACTAGAGGCATCCAGTTGAACATGCAGCGTGGGAAACACACAGCTGAACAAAAGTAGGTTGCTCTCAACTATGTCAGAGCAGGCACCTCAAGATTCAATCAACTCTGCAGGTGCCATGCAGCCCGTCCCGCCTTGCCCTTCGAGACGTCAGGCCGGATGCATCGTCAAGGGTCAGGGCGTTAGTGAGTAAGTGAGTGCGTGAGCGAGTCAAAGTGAACCGCCAGATGCTGGGGATTCACGGTGGAGGTAGGGGAGAAGGGAGGGCGCAGTTACGCAGACAGGAGCGTTCACTTTGTCTAGGGAGCCATGCTGGACAGCAAACTCACAATGGCATAATTTCATTAGCGGGACAGTACTATTGGTTCAGAACAAACTAGGACAAGCAGGCAGATTTCTTGCAGCAATGGAAGCAGGAAACAAAGGCATAATTCGGTCAACTTCAGATTTCAGACATAGGCAATGTAATTTGGTCTGAAGCTACACCCGACGTCAAATTTGTGCTGGGACCATGTGTTTGATCATCTTTGATCAACGAAAAGGTTTTTCAATGGGATTGCCGCTGCAGAGTGCGAAATCAAGGTGTATCCAGTCACGGAAGAGTCAATGGTAGAACACAAAAAGTCGAAGCGGGTGAAGAGCCATCGCTCGGTTGTTTGGGGACATTTGTGTTGTGTTGGAAGGCAACTGTCTCAGTGAGCATAGCAGGAGACGAGAGGGGCTTGCACCTAGCAATTCTCTGCCAGTTTTCATCCCAATGGATGACCCGGTAAGACAAGATATGTGTTTGAAAAGTGACATGATCAGGTATTCCAAGGGGGGCAGAAACGGAAGGTATGTCAAGTGTAACCACCGTCCGGAGTAACCTTTGGATAGTCCAAGATTTATATTCACTGGCTACGTCAAACTTGGAATGCCTAGAACCAGTTTCCTGTCCTCGTCGGAGAGATGGATGACAGCAGGACTTGCGCGGATATGGTGGGGTAGCCCGGGCACTTGTGCGCAACCGATTGAAGAAGAATGGAAGGAAAAAAACAGCAAAACAATGGCCAGTCTGACGACCCGGCCACAATTTGCACTGTCTCTTTCGCACTGCAAAGCGCGTCTTGCGCCATGCAGTGCGAGTTGTGGGCGCATCCAACCATGCAGGCATTTGCGTGGCTCCGACTTTGCGTTTGCAGCGCTCCGCAAGGTGGCCTCACCTGGAGATTTGAATCAGAGTGTGCAGACCGTATGAAGAGTGTGAAGATTACCTTGCACAGGTAAAGAACATTCATATTTCTGCAATTGCTGAACCACCCAAGCGACCCGTTCTGGAGGATGGTCGCGTTGTTGCTTGGGGCTGCTCTAAGCATGGAGGTGCTGCTTGGTGGCACTGGCCTTTGCAATGCAACATAATGCAACGCAGTGCCCCAGAACCCAGGATGCGCATCCCGTACAGGACAGAACGTGTCACATGAGGCACCTCTAAGATTGCAAGACCATGAGTGCCGAAGCTCGTAATGCTTTGCGTAGACTTTCGAAGCAATATAAGCTTGCTAATTGAAGAGGACCAGTTAACCAGCGTGCGGCAACTTCGCTCCTCTTTGGGTGCCTTTGCGGCGCTACGTGCCGATGGTAGAGTGCCCTGGTTGCTGGCAGCCAGTGCAAAGGCATCTTTCATGAGCACTGCCTTCATATGTGCTGAAGGTTGTAACCTGGGGCAACGCGCACCACGGCTCTTTGGTCTAAATCTGATGCAGACCTTGACTTGTGGGGTAAGTTGAGAAATGGCAGCTGCCACGCTTCCTAATGAGAATTTCATGCTTCCAGCAGTGAAGGTGGAGACAGCTGCGCAGTGAGGGAGCAGCTCCAGGAAGTGCGCCTCATTCGACCGTCTGGCTTCGCATTTGCAGCCCTGCGCACCTCGTCATTTTTTTAGCAGCTTGCCATTTCGCAAGCTGCGGCTGCATGGCAAGCATCAGCATGGGAGGTGCAGATGGGCGCGTGGTCACATGGGGCAACCGATCCCACGGAGGTGAAGCCCGGCTGCAGCACAGGTTTCCTACCCAAAGCTCTTCCCGGAAAAGTCAGGCCCCCAAGCTCGCACAACCAACTCGTAATTCAACATGAGCGTCTAATGCAAGATTTTCCTGCCATGCAGAAAGGGTTCGACTAAGGACAGTCGAGCAGTTCAGCCGCAGCTGACAGGTGTAGTGGCGATTCGTGGTTCGAGCTCTGCATCTGGGTCATGATTGCTTTCTGACAAGCTTCTGCACACTTGCAGATTTTCCAGCATTGCAAATGCGCCCGGCCTTTACATCGACTTATCATATAACCCAAGCTGAACTGCGTCTGCTCATGTCCATTTCTTTATGTGGTTGGTGTAAGGCGACCACATCTAATCTTGCTTGCGGTATCTACCGATCCACTTCACGTGATGTAGTTCTTTGATCTGGGTTTAGTGCCTCGTTTGCTGTATGGCCGTCACTGCTATAGCAGCTCGCCTGCCCTACGCTTAGATCTCCCCTCCCCCAAAGTCCTGCCATGCCGCGTTCAGGCTGTTTGCCTGCGACTCATACGTAGCTTGCTCCCAGATCATGAGTTTGAAGAACCTGCCGCAACTTTCCAGTCCCTGGCTGATCTGTCGGATGGGTGAGCCTTGTCCCCAGCGAGTCAACTAGTTCCGCTTAACATCCATTCCGCGCTGAGCCGCTTTTGCCCCCAAGCGGCCTGGTCCAGCATGTTCCCAGCAGTTTCCGTGGGCATGGAGCGACGCGGATAGGAATCTCTGGCATCGTTCGTGTCTGCTGGGCTAAGGCATTTATTTAGATTTATACAGACCTGGGCTGGAAGATGCACATGAACATGGGCGAGACAACATGCTGGCAAGCAGCTTTTGATGTCGAGCTGATCTGCTTGTGTTGTATGAGGCATTTGCAGCGATGTGCTCCGATGGACGTGTGGCTGCTCTGAGATGAACAGCTAGTTAGGTCAGGGTTGGAAGTTGGAATGCAGAGGAATGAAGTGGGCTTGTGTTGGAGCTATGCCAAGTTGTGTCAGCGGATTCATCAGATTTCTTCTGCTTCCTATTGCTCAGGTCACCTGGGGCAATGCTGCGCATGGGGGCGATGCCAGCTTTGTACAGAAGGAGCTGCAGGAAAGGTGCCAACACAACTGAGCCGGCAGGCATGTGCCCAGCGCCGAATCCTGCATGTGAGCAGATATTGCAATCCCGGATATATTGCATAAGTAACTGAGTAGTGCATGCTGCTGGGAACCAATGCCTCCGCTCGTGCAGAAGTGTTTGCACCCTTCCAAACCTCCTTAGGCTGCCCAGCATCGCGATTCCAAAGATGAGATGCGAAGAAAAGGTAAGAGTACCTCAAAACGTGACGCAGAGCCAAAGCGCGGAAGCACTTTGATCCTTCCGCTTGCACACTTCGAGGCCGCGCACGCCGCAGCGCTGCTCCCGGCGACGGCCAAAGATTGAGCTCTCTCCGGTGCCGCTCGCGGGAGCGAGGGAAAGAGAGGGGGAGGAAGCTTCAGAAGAAGAATGCTAATGTCCTGAAATGAAGCTTGAAGATCCCAGAACCCAGCATGTTCAGAGGTCCATTTCAGGGGTCCATTGCTTTTGTTCAGATACCAATCGCTCCATCCAACACGACCTCTCATGCCTGGCGGCTTGGCAGGTAGCGGAACCTGGCGAGACGCCATATCTGGAGCGCGGGCAAGGCCATCCTTGGCTGTTGTAGGCTTGGCTTTGGCATCTGGAGTTTAGCCAGTTCTTTGGCAACTGCATGCAACATTGATTTTTATCCCACGCTTTAGAAGCATTGACAGAGCACTGTTGAGGTGGGCTTTCGGCAGGTTGCAGCCGCAGTGAAGCGGTTCCACAGCTCAGCCAACATTCAGACATCCGTGATGAGCCCAAAACATGTGGGACGGGGCCTTTGCTGAGCACAGTGTATTGGTGGCCACTCGGTGGACTGCTAATCATATGTAACACTTCTGCGCCTTGTCTGATCTCAGGTGCCCTCCAGCGGCTCAGCGACGAAGGGTGGCGGATGTTTCAGCATGGGTCTCATCGGCATGCTTGTGCATGTTTGAAAGACTGGCCATGTTCCTGACGCCCCCACCACCCAGCAGTCAATCTAGTCGATAGGTGTCCAACAATAGGAGGAGGTATAACTGGATTTGATACTAAAGCATGAGGGGGTTGCTTCATATTGAGGGTAGGCGAGGAAGCATGAATACGGCATGGTTCGACTTCTGCGAAGATGAACAGCTGACCGTCAAGCTGTGCAACCTGTGCTCATGCACCCATGTCTGCCAAGACCGCCGCGGTGTGGCGGCAGCGCGTCCCTCCCCGCGACGGTCGCTTGGGCTGAAGGGCTGTGTTGGTGGTAAGCAAGCAGCTTGGTATGAATGAGCACAAAAGCAGCTGTTGCCTGCAGCGTCTCTCAATATACATTTACCTCGGCCCCACCTGGCAGCAGCTGAATTCTTTGCTTCTGGTCTTCCGGTCGCACTTCCTGTCACCTCTTTGGAGGCTTTGGTTCTTCGGTGGGCAGGCTGCTCAAGAGAGACAGCTGGGGAAATGAGGTGCTCGAGTTCCTTTCCTAAATCCAGCAGCATTGGGACGTCGTACTTGCCTGTTTCTAGCGAGATTCTCGCAGATATTGCCGTATCATGTGGTCGTAGCTCGAGTCCAAGTCAGAGGCCTTCGCTGCCTTAGCCTGGCTGGCATTCCGCAGCTCGGGTACCAAACGTGCAAGCGCGACGTGCGAGGTAAAACAACATCTTTTTCACATCAATTCCAAAAAATTCCGCCCATGCAAAGGGTGAGTCTTAGATCTGCTGCCCGCATCGGTATAGGTACCTGAGCTCAGGGATCTTGTACGTATCCATTTCATAGCCACAAGACGCTCCGAGCCTTCGAGCCGCGACTCAAAAATGGAGTTGCAAATGCTGTTCTCCAGAACTTTACATAACTTTAAGTAGCCAGCGCTTTTGGTGGAGTTGCAGCTCGCTGGCACTAGCTTGTTAATTCTACTCCAGCATAGTCCGGCTGGTGTCCAGTGGTGCTATTTCCAAACATTTCCGAACGCTGCATAGGATACTGAGAATTCTGAAGAAGGTCAGAGACAGTACTGGGCGGGGAAACTCTGCTGCAACATGAATTTCATGCCTTCTTGTTCAGACGATCATCAAGACGAGGGGCTCTATCGCCATTGTCACCAGTGGTGCCTATTTGAAACCTTAATTCGTGACTGCACCTCTCCGTTAGTTATGTCGCTGTGGATTGGCTTTACCCTGGACGTTGAACCAGTGAGTTCGAGATGCCGTTTACACAGCGGTGTTGCAAACGGAAGCATAATAGGAGCAGAGAGCTCGTATGTCCCATGAATGTGGAACAGCCCGGGCTCGCACCATACATATCCAGGGATTGAGCCTTTGCCAGCAGCATTTCGACACGTTGGACTTAGAGCCATCCAGGAGCTTGATTTGTGTTTTCGGCCGCAAGGTTCTGGTTTCATAGACCGGCTTAAAGATTTTTTCCATGGGCTCCCTGGGCTCCTGGATGACTCTCGTGCCAGACTGGACGGCGTTTTCAGCGAAGTTGCTGGGCATGTGTAGTGTATGCCATCAGCTTGCCTAGTGCCTTCCCTGACTACACCTTCCCTGGTGGTAATGCCTGCAATGTTAAAAAAGGCCCGAGACATGCCATTGCTTGTTTTTTGCAGGCTGTGGCAGGTAGACAATATGGGTCCGTTTTGTGCGGTGCTAATCAGTTCAGTTCGTGACTTGATCAGGGCTGCTGCTCTATCAAACTTACTACACGCCAGAGCCCACGTCGCATGCCTATCAGGCACTACTGCCCACCCCCAGCTTTGCGTAGCTTGATCCCCTGGGCTGTGCTACAGCTGATGCTCGAGTTTGTGTCGTGAATGACTGGTGGGTGCAACACAGCTGCTCAAGTTGAAGGGACGAGGCAGGATTAGGATTGCTCCGAGACCTCGATTTTGTCAGGACTGTCAAGGTTGCCTGGGGCTTCCAACGGACTAATTCCTTGTAGGAGCTTGTGTGGCAGATTCTGATGCCAGATTGCTGTTTTGAAGCTGAATAGGGGCTCATTTCGCTTGTGGAGAGAACCCTCGCTTGTGGAGAGAACCTTTTAGCCATGCTTCGAAATCACAAGGAAAGGGAGCGCCAAACGCGCTTCTAGAGAGACATCAAAAGACATGCTTTACGGTCTAAAGCTTCTAGAGTGTTCGACTGTTCGACCATACCACTTGCAAGCACAAGAAGAACAAAGGCCAACTGACCGCTTGGAGCTTGAACGGCCTAAGCTTTTCGAGCACTAACAGCCGAGGACAGGCATACTAAGTAAGACTATGAGCAGCTACGAGATTGGAATCTGACATGCCGCAAGCCACTTTTCGGCAGCATCTCCTGCAAGACGGTCGGAAGCACACTCTGACTGGCATGGCCCGTGCAAATTCACATCTGTTCGACTTCAAAGTTGCGATCAAGATGCTGCCAGAAATCGTCGGAGGATGTAGGCGCTTACAAGCAGCAGGCAAAGCTGAAGCCCAAGCCTGGGAGAGTAGGCCTGTGAGCGCAGGACCATCATGGCAGCAAGTGGAAAGGCTCGACGATTGCCTAACGCAATTCAAACAATACTCGCCTGAGGATAATTATTGTGATTTTCTGATTGTCTTCGCGACTTCGCAGTTCGTGGCATGTGCTTCTTGCCTGTGTCACAACATACCCATCGACCACGGTGTTGTTCCTACTTCTACGTCCGTTTTGTACCGCAGGCGCTATCAGTGCTCTCTTGGGCCCTGCTGCTGCTGGTCTCCGTAGATGCACAGAGGACCACAGTGGGGAGCTTAAAGATCGTGCATTGAGCATCCACTGGCTGGTGATATGAGCCTAGTCAAGCTCTGATTGTTGCGTGCTGGTACAAGTAGCAGGTAGTGTTTGTATCCTTCTAGTTGACCAACATGTTGAACATTCGTTGCCCGAGGCCTCCAAGTACGAGGTGCCTGCGGCGTGCTGCACAAGTTATCTTATGGGCTCACCCCTTGCCAGCATTTCCAGCTGCTGTGGATGGTTGCCAGTGGTCCTTATGAAGTGCTGGGTTGCAGGGCAAAGAGCTCATGATCACTCCGAACATCCTTACTGGCATCCTCATTGGCCTGGCCCACAGTGCCGTTTGAATCGAGCTGAGCTGAACCTTCTTGCTTGGACAGCCAAGACATGCAATACAGTACTGGATAAGACGAGCTTATAGACAAAAGTGATATGGGCAGGATTGAATTCATTGTGCTGTGCAGCTTGAGCTGTTTCGCCTCGAGCCTGGAAGAGGGCGCGCCTCTTCCATGCAGAGCCACATAAAAACGGGGCATGAGCGGACGGCTGCAGCTGCTGCTGGCATTTTCAGTTGCTAGAGGCCAGGTGGCTGCACAGTGGCACACCAGCGAACTTAGTTTGAAGCCCGTGCCAGGCTTGCTGGCCCAATGTGCCTGTCTCAGTGTTCAGGAAGGGGAGTTGGGCGTTCAGCCGTCAAGGGGGGACACTTGGGAAACGATTAGCTGATTAGCTGCCTCAAGTGAGGAGTTGGTGGAGGCTTGGTAGCAATTCTGGCGAAGGCTTGTCTCAATCCATATGCTTGCCTGGCAGTATTGCCTGGCTTAACCTTCAGCATCACTCGACCGTAGGCCAACAGTTTGATGGAACCCCGGACCTTCAAAGGTAGCGCCCAGCTGAAGGTTTGTTGAGAGGATTCGTGATGTGCTACCAGATAAGCTAGACCTGCCAGAGGTGCAAAAAGCAGGGCCTCCACATTGAACCCAAGGGTGGCAAGTTGGGGCAAAGATGCTGGAGAATATGGTGGGGGTGTTGGCGTCACCAGCTGGAGGAGCGAGGAGCATGAACATTGGGCAAGTGGAAGAATCTGCTCACTGTGATGCATGCTTCGACTGGGCTCTAGCCCCGATCTCCAGTTGGTGTTTGCAGCTTCGCGCAAAGGCCCGTCCGCCTCGCAGCAGCTGGCAAACTTGACGTCTCCGCCAGCTTATGTGGCTTGGCCGGAGTATTGTTGCCGCAAGCAATTATCTGCTCCTGGCTACGGCGCTGAGGACGTCGAGTCTCGCCCAAGCCTGCCCGGGAGCCCGGGAAGAGTTTTGGGCTGCAGTGTCGGCTAGGGGCAAACGCGCTGGACCTTTTGAGCAAAGGTCTGGCGATTTGGTGACAAAATCGTATGAACTCAAGAGGTATCCTTCAGATCATGGCCCCAAACTTGTAGAACAAACCTTGACAACGGAAAAAACAATGAAGCCGAGCAACGCTCTGATTTCTACGTGGGATTTCCATTCGATTTTGCAGATAGCTCGCACGTTGGCAGAAAGGGCTGTTCTCACTCTTTCAGGGAGCTGGGCGTGCCAGTCAACGTGAGCATCCAGCTGTACCTGGCAGCCATCGCTGAGGCTCGGGTAGCAGGGAAATGCCGCCTGTTTTGCATAGCGCATCTCTTTGACCAGGTGAACCAGAAGCAGCAGCAATTGGCACTGGAGGGGCCTGAATTCTCAGAGATTTGAGTGCCACGCTCACATTCCCGTGCTCTGGCCATCCCAGGTATTTTCGGCAAGAGTGGACAGACAGCCGACTGGCGAGACAAGGCCCCACAGCTTCCTTTCTCACCTACCGCGCATGTCAACTTCAGGCGTCTAGTCTAGGTCGCCTCAGGAGCCAATTCTTTGCATGCCGAGAGCAGAACATCCTCAGAAGCTACGATAACATGAGCATCCTCCTCGCGTGAGGTGGAAGCCCCAGCCACTCCCTCGAACATTTGCTGATAATCCTTTGAGTTGTGGTCTTGTGGCCAAGCAGGAACAAACTACCCAGGCAGAGGCGATTTCATCAGACTGCACGCAAAGTTGGACAAAGCAACCTCATGTTTAAGGGTGCATTGCAAGTACATCTGTTGTGCAGAAAATGGCATGGTGATGACTGCTCAACATGAGAAATCCTGCCCAGCACCAGCATCTGTCAGAATTCTCAAGGAAACATCTTCACCAGCTTGCCTTGTCATCTGACTACGTCTAGGCTTGACCTTGAGAGGTGCTTGTGCGGAGCCTATGACCTTCAACCTTCCAGTGCCAAGCGTCTGGGAGCCAGACATCTACTTCGCCATTTGGCTGAGATGCTCTCGTTGTTTATTGGTGCTGTGTCTGAGACTCCATGGGCTAAGCTCGGCCCTGGGCCTGCTCCTGGCTTCAACGGGCTCAGCCTGACTCTTGATGGCTTCCTTGCTGGTCACCCCAAGCAGCCCAGGATAACTCCCTCAGCGAGTGGTACGGGGCTGGTTCCATGTCGATCTATGAAGATGGGCGCATGTACCGATCTGTCCGTCCCTGGCTGCAAATTGGGCAGAGGCATGCTCAAAGCTCCGGGTGCTTTTGGGAAGCCCAGACTAGATGACCAGATATGAGGCTTCATGTCAAATCGTCTCTTTGCTCCATGTATCGCTAAGGTTTCAACCACCGGCTGCGCTGCCCTATGAGTGGCTTGGGCGAAACTGTTTGCATGCTTATCCCTGGCGCGGAGAGCTCAATGCAAGCTGAAAGCTGGCAGGCTTTGAGCGTTTGCCCTTTGACCGGCAGCGGTGCTTTGTGCTTTTGGGGTCCTATGCCTGGGACATTGGTAATGCGGCTCTTCTGCAGACGAAGCGCACCAAGTAATCCTGCTGATGGATAGGAAGCGAGCAGCCAAGGTAAATGTCGATCCCTTCACGAATGGTGCCTTGGAAGTACCTGCCGGGTTCCTTGGCTGCCTTGCCCTGCAACCTGTAGAATGGGTGGCAAGATCGTAGCTCGCTGCCTAAGAGGCCAAAATGGCCCACGCTCCTTAAAGCATCTCAGGTATGAGGGGACGACTGAATGGGCTCTCGCAGAGGTTGGGAGCCTGGTCAAGTTTCTGTGGAGGTTTCGGTGTTGAGCTTGCCGAAAGGGAGACGTGATGGCATGCTGCGGTGTTTCACAAAGGGATGATGCAAGAAGAAGACTGGAATTCCTTATCCAGCTCCCACCAAACTCTCTTGCTTGGGTCGCTGCAGGCAACATACCAGGTCACAACCCAATGGTTTGGTGATGGCGTCAACCGCAAAGGTAGGATGCCTAGAGTTTGTGTATGCTTCGGGTGCTTTTTGCCACCGACCTTTTCATCTGTTCTTGCTTTGTCAAGGTTACAAGTACATCTGGATCTACCTGGACCTGCAACGCCGACCAAACTCTTTCCTGATGTTTGTTGCTGGCTGGGGCCTGAAGTCTGGTGCATGATCTGTACAGCCACACAAGGCATGCACTGACGTGGTCTACCAAAGATGCTTTTTGACCACCTGCATTGCTGATGCACTACACTCCAGTTGTCACCATGACAACGCGCAAAACGATCCTGAGGCACAGCTGTTTTGCCACTTACCTGCAAGGGCAGGGGACACTCATATCTTGAAGTTGAGTTAGCACGTTCCGGTGGTAGGCCCGGGATAGTTGAGATTGGGTGCAGACGTCTGACCGGCCTTCATCAAGAGCAGCTGACACTGTTCACAGAACTAACATGAGCTTCTTCCTGCTCAACAATACGAGGCGTTTGTTGATGTCTGTTTTGCGTCTTGGGGCTGTCGCTGGTGGCAGGCGGCTGGGGCTCCTAGCTTCCATCCAAGGTTTGCTCTTGTCGCTTGGGCCGGGCTGCCGGAGCCCCGGATCGCCAGTTGTGTTGCAACAGAGGCTTAGTGCGGAGGATAGCGCTCGGCATATGTCCCTGCGGCCCTACGCCGCAGAAGCTGCTACTGCCGTTTGAGGTTCATCGGCCGAACCGTTGCGCCAGCTCGAGTCA
>CAJNIZ010044815.1:102132-115508 GCA_905231905.1 Symbiodinium pilosum
TTGGCTTGCAACCGCAATCTTGATGAAGTGTCGAAGAGCGAGGTCGTGGGGACGTTCTGCGTGGTGAACTGCGCAGTCGGATGGCTGCTTTAGATACAGTAAACAAAAACGAGCCACCGTCTGTTCGTAGTCGTAGTGGACACATGCAGCAGTCCTGCAAAAGAACTCAGAGGTACCCAGGAACAGGATCTGCAATAGAAACTGAAGGTCTGGAAATACGCACAGGCACTAAGTCCAAACAGTCTGACCTACTGATGCCGTCCATGCAGCAGAATTTCGATCGATCTCATGATGTCACCGATGTCACTCCACCTTTCTGATGCTGAGGATACTTATATATAGTTGGTGGCTCGACAGCATTGGGCTAGCTCTTCTTCATGCTTGTTAGTATGTTGTTCAGTGCAGCAGCGGCTACTCGTTATGGCATCTTTGCAGATTGATGCAGGAGTGTCGCTGGTGACCTTCATATGGTCGGTGCATCATTGGTGACCTGCCCAGCGGTGGATTTCAAGCATGTGTGCTCAAGCGCTCCATCTTCGCTTGCATGCGCGGCTGAAACTTTCTTGAGCTGTGTGCAACACCTTATGATGATGTGAGCGCACCGACCGAGACAAGCAAGCGTTGATGCATGTTGCTTCTGACAATGCAAGTGTTCCGAGCTACACTAGTGCTAAGTTCCACTGCTCCATATTATGCTTGCTAGGATGGTGTGTACAATCTAAGACTCAAGACACATGATTTGTCATATGAGTTTCAGACATAGCAGGACTTTTCAATGTCCGGAAATGCTGAGTTTGATGCAAAAGCATGAAGAGGCAGGGATGAACGCTAGCCAACGCCGTTCAGATTCGCGGTTACTGTAAATCAAAGTATAACTTGGAACGCTTGCACAGCAAGTTCTCCAAAGGAGAATGCATGGAATCAAGGGCTCCCCAATGCCCAAGCTGCATTAGTGAAAAGCCCTTGCAGAGCTGCCAAGGAGCCAAGGAGCCAAAACCCGTTCGAGGGTAAGCCCGTGTTGTATGGCATCCAGATGCAGCTGCAAGCGTTACTGTCGTCAAAGCCCGTGGCCGGCTCCTGGCTATGATTTGACCAAAGCAAGGCCCAGAGCAGCACACGCAAGGCGTCTGTGACCAGAAGCCCCTCCAACATCTACCACAACGACTGCCAGCAGGCATGTAAAACCCGCAGTGTTACTGAAAGGACCCTCGATATGTAATGTTGAAGAGTAATTTGCTGGAATGAAAAGCAGTGGCTCATTAGCTGGCCACTGGTGCCTATGCCCATCTCCAAGTGGAGCGCTAACCAGCTTCTCTTTTAATTGAGGCCAAGTTGGATGCTTTGATCCATTTGTGTCTTCCGCAGTGGAGGCCAAGCCTCAGCGCGGAACTGTTGCAGCAGTCTGTACAGTGCACCTTGCGTTCCTCTTGATGTTCACGCCTCCTGGAGGGAACGCCTTGATTTTGCTGACTGTCTGGATTGGAGGCTCCAACTGGCATAGGTCGCGAAGTCTGGCAGCAACGAAGATAATCTGCAGCCTCCACACCTTATCAATCGACACTGCAGTTGCACACTTCATGCTCTCCCAGGCAACATCCCTTTAGATACAGGTAGCCAGACATGCTCATTAGCTTGCCTTGAGGCTCCCTGTGGATTGGAGTGTTCCTGGTCGGTTTCTGCTGCTTGTTTGCGGTGCAGACTCCGGCAGCCTTCGAGGCCTTGACTATTCGCTCTTTGCATGCCGTGAAGTGTGCTGGATGTTGTGTTGTTGTTCTTTCGGTCTAGTTCTGCCATCCCCCACCAGTGCAAAGCAGGAAAAAGCTCTGGTGATCAACAAGAATTACTGAGGGCGAGTTTGCTGATCGTGTAGCCACAAGATGTGTGCCGCATCGATTTCACAAGCACGAATCACAATCGGTTGTCCCGGAAGTTTAATGATCTTGATGTGTTCCCAGACTTGATTGCGCGTTTACTGACCTGCCAACTCTTGAATACATGAACAAACGAGTTTTGTGGTTGTCGGCACAAGTTTCACGCAGGGAGTTGTTGGGGCGGACGTATCAACCTGTTTCACGCAGGACCACCTAGCATGAGCAGGATGAGCCAGAACAGTTAATTGTTAGCATTGTGGCTAACAGTTCCAGGTGAGCTGTGGTTGATCTAGGCTGAGCTCCCTATGGCGAATCACAGGTAAACGGAAGGAACTGTCAGCAGGAACAACCACAGCTTGGACACGCTTGGAACGGAACCCACAAGGATCCGACGACCGAGCCAAAAAGAAATCTTGTGTACCTTCGGTTTTTAATCTTGAACTCTCACTAGGTTGACCTTGTACAAGAGCTCCCAGTAAGTCGCAAGAGCGAGGGGCTCAAGGTTGCCGTTGGAGTTGTTCCTTAGCTGGCTGAGCTCCGCTGAAGTGGCTGTCCGGAACTGAGCTTGCGGTCGCTTCGTGTTCTGGGACAGCCCAACCTGCGGCTACAGGCTGACGCGACTGGCAATTGGTAACTATAGCCCAGCCGCAGGCTTCAGAACAATCAAAGGTGGACAGCTGCAGCTGCTTCGGGGATTTCAACTGACCGGCTTGCGGCGTGGACCTGTTGATTCATAGGTTGTGGTGCTGGTGCTGACGGTCTGACGCTGGCGCTGGTGGAAACCCCTATGTGCATGTGACGCACCGATCACAAACCGATCACAAATCCCAAAACACACTGATCTATATGATTCTCGAACCCCCTCACAGAGTATCGAGGACTTCGACGTCACCAGAGTCGGCTGAAGACGAAGCTGTTGCGGCTTGCTCCTGTAGAGCATACGGCGCGCGTGTGACAATGAAATTGTTTGAAGCACGCGATAATGTGAATTTCCTGCTGATTCTCTGCATGTTGCAACCAACGGTGGACCTGAGCTTCTCCACGCAAGGTCTCCGAAGGGACTAGGCAGTCTGAGTCCAGAACTTTGGAAACAGCACTGCTGGACTCCTATTGCCACAGCAAGAGACCCTTCATGAAACAGTAGCGCAGTTGTCACTGCGCTGCTTCTTCACCAGCCCCAATGATTTTTTGATCACAGATTTCATGCCCACCAATCACTCTTCAATCACAGATTTCCGGCCCACACATCCTCTTCGATGGCAGGTTTTAGGTTCACCAGTCACTCTTCAATCACGAAATCCAGGCTCACCGATCACTGTTCTGTGCTCACAGATTTGGACCACAACCATTGCCCCCCCTGATTTCTCTTTGATCACAAATCTAAAGCCTTCCCCGATCACAGATTCCCCCAGAAATAAGTATTCAATCATTTGCAGTCTCTCCAGGGCAAGTCAGCCACAGAAGCATACTCGTTCTACCTGAACGAGGCACGAACGCTTGCAAATCAGCTGGGGGGCAGCAAAGATTGCATTGGCTTGCAGGATCTGGAGCAAAGGGCTCAGGTGCTGCTTGCGGAGCACAAGGCGGCCTGATTGGCATGCAGTAATGTGTGACTGAGTGTCTCAGCTCTAGCCAGGCCCAGGAGTGCCCCATCGTGGACCAAAGAGTCAACCCGCTAAACCAGCACCCAGCCGCGTGCGACGCGTGGGTTGTTTGGGGTCAAGCTGTCTGCCCCTGTAGCACCGATGACCAGATCAATGAAATCATTGTCCTGGCACATGACCGGCCAGTGCTGTAGCTGTTGAGCCAGTGGGCTCTTCGTAAAATAATCTGGGGCATATTCTGTCTCAGTCTGGCCTCGGTGAGTTGGAGATTTGCATCCAAAACGTGATCATGCCCCCTGTGTAGACGCTGGCTATGCGCTAATTGTCTGTCGACACTGTTCATCGCTCGCTGTCATGGTCTCTGAGTGGGGCAGCTGTTCCAAGGTCTCGCGTAGATAGCTCGTCTTTTTGTTCCTTGTCGTACATCAGGGGGAACCACAGGGGCTCCCTTCCCTGTGTTTCTTCAACCATCATATCTTTGCAGCTGATCTACTGTGCTTTTGCAGGACGTCGACAACCTGCTTCGCAGAGTCTGCGCCTTGTCCAGCCCGCAGCTGATGTGTTGACCAGCAGCACATGCTGAAGGTCAATAGCTTGGAGCAGCGAGGGCGAGGCATTATGCAGTACGCGCTGCCCAATCCACCTTCTCGCTCTACGTAGTTTAAATCACCAGGCGGCGCAGGCAGACGCGGAAAAACGGGTCCGAGAAGCGTGGCTCCTGGACTTCGCAAGTACCAATCCCCAAACATTACAATGCTCCATCTCGCTATTTCTGTGGCCAAGGCTCTGGTTCGGAAGCCTAGGCCACGTTGCTTTCCAGGCGCTGCGAAACCAGGTAAAGCCTTCAGGACTCTCCAAAACATTCAATTTCTCATCCTCTGAGGCTTGTCGGGAGTAGGTCCTCATGAAATGCTCATGGACAGATTTCTCCACCTCGTTGAGCTCCTAGAAGCCATCCAGTTGCAAGGAACCCCCCTAATCGCATGGCGCAGCAATTGTGCATTTGAACCCTACTACTGGCCTCAGCCGTTGCCACAGGCACACGATGCATGATATCCGAGTAGAGTGGCGATGCGGCGTCTACGACGAGTCTGGTCTTGGGAAAGTCTTTGGGTATCTTCCCCTGTGGAGGATATTGGAATTGCAGAAAAAGCTAGTAGCAGAAAGTTAAGGACAAGGAACTAGGACTATACCCAGGCCTTCCAACACAGGAGCAGTGGCTCAGCGCTGTTAGCGTTGCCAATGCCGGCCTCTTTTGTGTGGTGACCCCCAAGCTTTCGATTCTGAGTCCTACCCACGCACCCAAAAAGGCGTCAACTGAGCATGACCGTCGGGTGAGTGGCGTATTTCCAATCAGGGATTCCCCGGAGTATCCTTAGTCTGTCTGCGGCGTCAGCTTTTTTTAAGCTCATCCTGAGTTTGAGTTCTCAGATAAACAAGCCCAACTGCAGAGCCGTGTTGCCTGATCTTGTGCCTGCATCAGGGGACGTTTTCCTGCAACATTCCGGCCCTAGTTGTGTCAGCAGTTGCCGGAATGCCTTCATGCTCCGTTGCCCGCTCGTAGCTGAGCCATGGAAGTTTGCTCGGGACTCTGGTGCTGACCTGAGGTCCCATCTGTGTGTTTTAGATCCGATCACAGCAACTGGCCAGAGGTATTTGCAGCGCCCGTGCTGTTCGGGGGATGTGGGGTTTTCCTGAATGTTTCAGCATGCCCTCAAATGTCCTGGAACCTCCTAGCTTGAGCAATGCTTGAGCTGTTCCGCCTCGAGCCTGGAAGAGGGCGCGCCTCTTCCATGCAGAGCCACATAAAAACGGGGCATGAGCGGACGGCTGCAGCTGCTGCTGGCATTTTCAGTTGCTAGAGGCCAGGTGGCTGCACAGTGGCGCATCAGCGAAGTTAGTCTGAAGAGCGTGTCAGGCTTACCGGCCCAATGTGCCGGTCTCAGTCTTCGGGAAGCGGAGTGGCAGATTAGCTGGTCGAAGGGGTACATTTTGGAAACGATTAGCTTTGAAGGGGGAACGTCGGAAGCACGAGCAAGTCAAAAGTGCTAGCCTCCATCGAGGACGTCTGACATAGGGATACAGCATCCGATGTTACATGCTCGGCTGGCAGCAGTGGCTGTCTCAATCTTCAGCAACCCTCGACCCTAGGCCAACAGTTTGAACCCCGGACCTCCAAATGTGGCGTGTGAGAATTCGCATTGTGCTACTAGATCAGCTTGACCTGCTAGCGGTGTGTGAAACACAGGGGCCTCGTCATGGAGCTGGGGGGTGGGCAAAGGATGCGGGAGAATGAGGTGGGGGCACTGGCATCACTCTAGAAACGGGGATAAGCGGGGCAAGTGGAAGAATCTGCTCACTGTGATGCATGCTTCGGCGGGGCTTTGTTCCCCAATCTCCAGTTGGTGTTTGCAGCTTCGCGCAAAGGCCCGTCCGCCTCACAGCAGCTGGCAAACTTAACGGCTCCTCCGGCTTATGTGGCTTGGCCGGAGTATTGTTGCCGCAAGCAATTAACTGCTCCCGGCTACGGCGCTGAGGACCTCGAGTCTCGCCCAAGCCTGTCCCGGGCCCAGGAACAGTTGTGGGCCTGCAGTGTCAGCTATCAGCAAAAATGCAGGACTTTTGCAGCAAAGGTCTTCTGGTCAATTGCCAGAACCGCATAAAGTCAAGGAGCAACCTTCAAACCAAGGCCCCAAAATTGTAGAAAGAACTTTGTGATCCCAAAAAGGCAGGCTCTGATTTCTACATGAGATTCTATTCAATTTTGCCGATAGCTCCCTGGTCTTGCTCTTTCAGGGAGCTGGGCGTGCCAGTCAACGTGAGCATCCAGCTGTACCTGGCAGCCATCGCTGAGGCTCGGGTAGGGAGGTGCCGCCCGTTTTGCATAGCGCGTCTCTCTGACCAGGTGAACCAGAAGCAGCAGCAGATGTCACTGGAGGGGCCTGAATTCTCAGAGATTTGAGTGCCACGCTCACATTCCCCCGCTCTGGCCATCCCAGGTATTTTCGACAAGAGTGGACAGACAGCCGACTGGCGAGACAAGGCCACAGCTGATTTGCGGCAGCATGCTGTCTTGCGAAGTTTTCAAAGAATTCCTGGCGTGATGCGGATTGCTGCATGACTACAGTGGCTGCGAAAGCTTGCAGCTGGAGAAAGAACACTGGAGTGTCTTCAGAATGGTCCTGCACATGTCGCACCACCTGACCGATACAGTGCGTTCATTTTAGGACTTGTTCTCAACATCAAATGCTAAATGATCATCTAATTAAGCAAATCTCTTCACTGGTGTTGGAAACATTACCAAGCCCGAAGCATTATCTCCGCAAGCTCGAAATCCTTGAAATCCTTTTTATTACACCTGTAGCATGCCTGTAAATTTCCGATAAAATCCCAGTACAATCCATGGATAATCCGTCTGTAAAACCTTTACAATGATTCAAGGATTTGTTTCGCAATCCTTTCAACATCTTTTTGGAATCCCATTGAGATTCCGTTGAGCTCCCTTGACAACAATCTCACTTACCCTTAAAGATTCCTTTCAGATCCCTTAAAAGCTGTTTAAAGTGCATCTAAAGTCTTTGTAGAATCGGTTAGCCCGTTACAAACCTTCTATACTTTTGTAAGCTTCCTGTAAGACCTCTCTACAATCCCTTTGCAGTCGTCTACAAGCCCTTCAAACATTTTAAATCCCTGTAGAGTCCCTTAGAATTTCTGTTAGTTGTCCCTTTAAGATCACTTTACCGGTTAAAGCGACATGTTGAAATCCTTTAAAATGTCCTTTAAGATCCCTCGACAATCCGCTGAGAATCTTTGTAACACCCTTCTACAATCCCTTGAAAGTCTGTCTCAAATCCTTCTCGAGATGGTTCTGAAGTCACTTCAAAATCCTTTTATACTTACTTTAACATTCCTCTAAATTATTCATGAAGCATTGGTTTAAAATCCTGTACTATCACGCTAAAAATCCTGCCGAAATCGTTCTAGACAACCCTTGAAACTTGTTTGTTGTATATCTCAAGAATCCCTTCAAATGATCTTGAAAATCATCTCAAATCCCCGTAGAATCGTTTAGGAAATGTCTTGGAACTCCATTTAATATTCTTCTTAATATCGGGTTAGACCCCTCCTTAAATTCTTTTAAAACCACTTCAAAATCCTTCTTTTAAAATCCATATCAGTCCCTTTAGAATCCCTTTATCAGTCCCTTCCCTTTTCAGAATCCACTCGGGCGCATGCCTATCCACCCTGGCGTGTATGTGATGTTGCGAAGTTGGCTTAATGGTTCACTAGTACATGAACCCATATATATTACTAGAAAGAACTCATTAATTCGCAAATCTCTTTTGCTGCTTTACAAAAGAATTGAATTTGGGCCTTATTGAAGTGTTTCAACAAAAATACACCTTGGTGATAGATAGGTCCAGGCCACGCGTATTTGTTCTTGTCTGGAGCGTGGGTCGCGTTTATGACTAGGTTAGATTTTTTTGCAATAAAAGTTTCTGTGCAAGTTCCAGAAACCAAATTCCAGTCAATGAAGCCATGCCTGATTTTCTAGATAACAAGAATTAAAACAACGAAAGAAACCTAGGAGCAAACACTAAATCACCAAAACAGGCCCATTGGAGTACCAAGCCTTTGTTCTTTACTTAGAAGAAGATACAAAAGATGGAAGGAATCTTCTCATTTATGTAATAGAAAGAATATGGAACATTATGAGAAGCCCCGGAAACAAACACTGCGTACTACCAACCCTTTGTTCCCCACTTGGAAAAGACCGTACAAACGATCAATGGAACTCTCCTCTCTGCAAAAAAAATACAAGAGGAAGCCAGCTGACTTGAGAGAAGTGTAAGCTCCAATTCCGTGGATTCTAAATGATGCTCATAGAAATTCAGCTCAATGAATTGTAACTTGAATTCCATGTAGTGGGAAATAGGTTGATCCAGCCACTCTCGACCCTCACAAGCCTTTGTACGGCACAAACGCAAAAGGCGTTTGAAGACATTGCTTTGAATTTGGACAAGCAGGCTGCGCGGAACGCCTGAATCACCACAGGCACCACAGGACAATAAGCGCCTGAGAAAACACGTTCTTGTAGATAGTGGTCTTGGATTTTGGAGATTTCGAACACTGCAGGAAGAGGAAGGAGGGGAAGGGGGGGGAGGGCTCCGGGGAAGTTCCTGACCAGCGTGTTGAGAGTCCCCGCCCACCTGCTCCCCCCCTTGTTTCGAAACTTTCGCTGGGCCTATGGGCCTTCTAGACCACAAGACATACTACGACATTCCTGGTGCATTATTGCTGATATTAAATGATAAGAATAATAGTAGCAGCAATATTGTAGGAATAATTTGCAACCGACTAATCATATGCATAATGGTAAGAAAATAGTGCCAATACATGGTTATCACAATAAGTACTAACGCAGCGGCCATCGTGATACAACTAGCCGGAGCAAGAAAGGATGCAAGAGTACATGCCTATCCCAGGTGAAGTAGGCATAGATCTTTTTACAGGAGAAGGGAGACGGGCGTGTACCCATCCACTCATATTCCTTCAAAAAGTCACACCATTCTGTCTTGACATCATTTTATATTACTGTAAAATCTGTTCGAACCCTTCTAACTTTGCCTTGAAATCTTTTGCAATCCACCTAAAATTCTCTTATAATCCTTTTACTATTCTTTCAGTGATTTCTCTAACACCCCTCTACAAGTAGTAGATACTTTTCGAACCTTGTGAAATTCCATCAGAACTACTTCTGAACTTCGTTGAAATCAACGGACAATCCTTTCAAAATCGATCCACAATCCCTCTAACAAACCAAAATCCTTCCAATTTCAACTGAAATCTCTTCATCTTCAACATCCTTCTATGATCTCTTTGGAAGTCCTAAATTTCCTGTAGCAATTCCAGTAGAGTCCATCCCTCTAAAATTCCCTCTAACATGCCTTGACTGTTTTTCATACCATCTTTCACCAAGTAGGATGCCCAATGAATTAGGGTGATGGTCTGAGGTAATGAGGGGTTTGCAATACAGGAGTCACAACAGATTAGATATCTCATTCATCAATTAACACCTTATTGTTTCTAGAAGGCTCTTGCAGAGGAAGTTATAGAGCAAAACCAAAAGGAAATGTGCTTGGAATTAGGGAGCACTCTTGTTCTCCGAATCAAATCAACCATCACAAGTTGTACTATGTGCGTTCGTATTTACTAGTAAATTAAGTACGAAACACAAAGACATCCAATTGAACAACAAATTCCAAGCAATTAGTAATGTTTTTGATTTCCAAATCAGCCAATCAGGAGATCATTTCTGTGGTAAGTAAGACAAGAGTCCTCATCTAAGTCTCTCAAGAAGTTTACCCTAACAATATCCAAGATTTCAGGTCTGGGCGTGTTTGCTGGTAGTGAAGGGCTGGGGGAGGACACGTCATTGTAACAGTAGGGGGAAGCGATCACCGATTTTGCGACCACATGCTTCAATCACATTGTTTCTAGGAGGCTTTCATGCGAGAATTTGTAGAGTAAAACCTGGAGGAAATGCGAGTGGAATTAGGGAGTACTGTTTTCCCTGAAGGTTTATTGGCTTTCGAGACTACTGTCAAACAAAACTACTGACTGACTGACTGACTGACTGACTGACTGACTGACTGACTGACTGAGTGACTGACTGACTGAGTGACTGACTGACTGAGTGACTGAGTGACTGAGTGAGTGAGTGAGTGAGTGAGTGAGTGAGTGAGCGACTGACTGACTGACTGACTGACTGACTGACTGACTGACTGACTGACGGACGGACGGACGGACGGACTGACTGACTGACTGACTGACTGACTGACCGCCTGCTTGCCTGACGGATTGACTGAAGCTTCTGATTTCAAAGTGTATTTTTTTCGAATTTACCAAGCAACTAGCTGCGAAACCCAAGGATGTCCAATGAAACAACAATTTTTTAGTAATTAGGGCTGCCCTGGATCCCCTTAAATTTAATCGCTTCCGCGAGACCGCCTCGGCAAGTGTGGCCAGGCCTACCCCCCCTCCACCCTCCCCTGCACACCCCCCCCACATCCCCACACCGCCCCCCGGCCTCTCGGAAACCACCAAAAAAACCATCGCATCCCCACCCTCGAATTGTCACCACTAGGGGGGTAGGGGAAGGGTTACATTACTTTCCTAGTCTCCGAACCTAGATCTAAACAGCCTCAGGCCGCCGGCCTCAGCGGATTAGAAGGTCATTTCTTTGCTAAAGAGTTTTTATGGCTCCTCATTTAAGTCTCTGAACAAATGGCCCCTACAAGTATCTAAGATCTCAGCTCTGGGCGCATGTTACCATGACTTTTCATCATCGGGGGAAGCAATCATCGAACATGCGTTGAGAAGAGGACGAGTGAGTAGACGGAAACGTATGCTACCTCAAGCGTAGCATGTCGCTTCATTCTGCTACGCAGCCTATGGAGACAGCGGGTAGAGGCATTCCCCAGATGGCCTGCATGCAGGCAACAAGAAGAAACCGTTTTCGCCCCTACACAGACACCCGCTACTGCAAGTGCAAGACATGAACAACGGCAATTTCAAAGCCGACGAAATCCAAGCCTGAAGAATCTCTGGGAACTGCCAACCTGGCAACCTGGAAGGCAAACAGTACATACAGCAAAGAAGGCGTTCCTAACAGCAGGGCAAGACGATGCTAAGGGCTTGTGTGCAGCTTGTTGGGGTGCTCTGTATCAAAAACAAGACACGAGTGAACATGGTGGTATACTTCCTTTGCAAGGTGCTTGCGCGAAGCCCATAACGTTCAACCTTCCAGTGCCAAGTGTCTGGAAGCCAGACATTTACTTTGCCACTTGGCTGCGTGCCACTCATGTTGTATCCTGCTAGGTTGGGCGGTTCTAGCTTCTTGGAAGTTCCTGCTCTGAGTTCCGCCGGCCAAGTTCCCTGCCACCTTGAAAGCTAACTGTGACTTTGCAAGCTGTCCTACGCAGTCACTGTCAATGTCGGTGGCGGAACATTGGAACACTTCTGCCTGCGTCAGGGTGCGCACAGACCTTGTTCCGCAATATGGCCCCATGTCCGCTACTTCATTGTACAAGACGTATTGACTGTAGTTCAGGTTAGTATGCAGCCCAGGACAACTCTCTCCGCGAGTGGTACGGGGCAGGATCTATGTCGATCTACGAAGACGGGCGCATATACCAGTCTGTTCGTCCCGTGACTACGCATTGTGCAGGGTCTTTCAATGTCAACATGTCACGCCAATGTCAAGCAGTGTTGGGTGCATGGCCATGTCGATATGAGTTGCTTAGGTTTCAACCACTTGCTGCGCTGCCCCATGAGCGGCTTGGGCTTAACTGCCTGCTGTCACCTTGTGGCGCGGAAAGCTCGCAGCTGACTCAGCTGACAGTTGGCAGGCTTTGAGCGTTTGCCCTTTGATCGGCAACGGTGCTTCGTGCTTTTGGGATCCTATGCCTGGGACATTGCGAATGTGGCTTTGCTGCAAGGAAAGCAATCTTGGATTGTGGCGGTGTCACTAAGCTTGTACTCGTAGCGCTTTGTATCATCTCTGCAGATTTAGATCAGCTGGAATCTTTTGGATTTCTGTGTGCTGGCGTCTAGAGCCTAGGCCGATTTATGACCCATGGCCTTCTAGAACCTTCCCTGCAATTTCTGCTTTTTGCCTGGAAAGGCTGCAGTGCCCCCTACTGTAGCCACTGTAGTCCAGAAGGAGAGCATTGACCTGATACTAGTAATACGTTTCGTGCGTTGAACGTGGCACGGCGTAAGAGTTGGCCTGTGCAGATGGCGAAATACCATAGGTTGTAGCCAAGGCCGGCAGCAGGGTTTAGGGGTTCAGCAGGGTTTTAGGGGTTACGCAGCGCCCGGAGAAGTTGCAGGGTCTTAAGATGACTGCGATCCAGCGGGTAGAGTCGGGGAGTCGGGAATTCTCCTTGTGGTGCACATGATCCTCACGGAAGTCAAGCAGCCAAGGTAAACATCGATCCCTTCACGAATGGTGCTTTGGATGTGCCAGTAGAGCTTCTTGGCTCCCTTGCCTTGCGCCTGATTTGCCAACCAGGGCAGCTGATTTGGTTGCTTGACACGATTGCGGCCTGCCAAGGTACAAGGGGACAACGGAGTGGTCGCTTGCAGAGGTTGGGCCTTCGCAAGGTTTCTGTAAATGTGTGGAGGTTGGTGGTGTTAGCATGCCGATGATGTTTAAAGTCCCACTGGCTGCAGGCAACGTTTGAGGTCACAACTCAATGGTTTGGCGACGGCATCAACCGCAAAGGTGGCAGCCTCCAGTGTGGACTCGGACAATGACCGTTCTGTGTAGTGGACCTCTGACAGCATGGCCTTAGCCAGGTTACAAATACATCTGGATATACCTCGACCTGCAGCGCCGGCCGAACAATTTCTTGATGTTCGTTGTAGGCCGGGGATGGCGCTGGGATGCGCTGGGTCATGGCGCAGTGACTTCACAGCAGCTGTTAGGTCGCAGGAGGTTGACTTCTTGGTTCTAGGGTGTAGGTGTTCGAACAAGCGCGCGCAGGCACAGCCGTTTTGCCACTTGCCTGCACCCAGCAAAGGCACACGTTGCTCATGCCTTGAAACAAACTGACTTGAACTTGGCTTTTGGGGGTGCGATTGAAGTGGGTACAGATGTATGCGCACGAGTTTGACATGTCTATGCCTGAAATCCCTCAATGTGAGGGTTTGGTGCAGATGTCCATCTAAGGTTTGCTCTTGTCGCTTGGGCCGGGCTGCCGGAGCCCCGGATCGCCAGTTGTGTTGCAACAGAGGCTTAGCGTGGCGGATAGCGCTCGTCATGTGTCCCTACGCCGCAGAAGCTGCCACTGCCTTGCGAGGTTCATCAGTCGAACCGTTGCGCCAGCTCGAGTCA
>CAJNIZ010044815.1:115608-130314 GCA_905231905.1 Symbiodinium pilosum
TTGGCTTGCAACCGCAATCTTGATGTCACGGAGCTGAGTCCGAGCCATCTTCATTCCGCATTCTCCACGTGCACTCAGCTGCCCAGGCTATCTCTATGTAGTTGGTGACCAAGCCGCACTGAGTTCAGTCAAGGCATTTGCTGACTGCAACTCTCCTGTGCTTTTGCAAGTTCCCGCACACCTTCGTTCACTTGTCCAAGCCAGGAAGCTTTGTTGATGTATCTCATACCAGGTATGGAGCGTGAACGTCAGTTGTCCCCCATGCTTGAGGTCTGCTGGTGGTTGGCATTGTTTGGTCTCTCTACCACTGGTGAGGGGGCATCCACCAGAAGTGTGAGCTCAAACTTAGCTAGATGAGAGGGCAGTTCCAGAGTATGGTTGATAGTAGCGCATTTCTGCTTGCTATGATCTTATCAAGCTCTCATCTTGTCGGCCCAATTCTGTGTCCTCCGCAGCACAGCGTCTCCAGAGTGAGGGCACTGCCAAGAAGCTGCACTAACAGCAGACAGGCAAACTTGACAAGACTCAGTTGGAAGATGTTGGAAGTGATTGTAGGCAATGTTGGGTTGGCCGTGGCTACTTGGAATTTGTTTGTCCGCCGCCAGCACGAGGCCAGCGCAGCCTCTCCAAAGGAGATGATTGCTTAGCTGGCAGGGTTGTCTCCAATGCTTGACATTATGTTGAAGGTGCTAAAGTTGAGAATGCTGGTCGAGGGAAACATCACAGGTCTCAGCTAGACACACGTGCAGATTCGGTACTAGACCTTCTCAGGTTGTTTACAGGACTCTGATTAGATGCGTCTTGAAGTTCATAATGTGCTTAAAGCGCCTCCGGACCGCACGCCAAGCCTGTGCTGTACGGGGGTGTGTCAGTGGCCTACGCAGAGAGGTCTGAGGCCTGCTGGCAGGTAATTTTGAGAATCGTCGAGGCTCTCTAATGGAGATCCGGGCGGCCAAAGGCCGTCTTGACGCAGCAGTTTTGAATGCCAAAGCAAATGGATGCGGCCTGACCACAAACCTGAACCCAGTGAAACGCTGCATGGCTTGCTGAGGCACTATGTGGTCGTCCGCAGCTTTTGCCTCTCCTTGGAATACCTTCCAATGTTCTCAGGCTCTGGTCACTCTGGTCATTGGCAAAGTGCTCTCTGCTTCGTTTTGCGCCTGGCCTCAGGTTACTTTCTGAGACGTCTCTACCAACTGCTCGAAGCTGGAATCAGCTTTGCCATTGCCTGTTGCTGCTGTACAGGCCGCAGCTTGCAAAACTAATGGCGGTAATTAGCGATCTTGAAACAGACGGGGACATGCCGCTGGGAGGCATCCATCTTCGCACCCTTCAGCTTTTCGACTCAAGCCCGGCCAGCTCATGTTGTGGAGCCATGCGAAGTCAGACAGTCTAAAGCTGAAAAATGGTCAGCGGAAGTCCTGCGCGGCGGGTCTGTGCTATGCGTGGGAGAGTGTAGCTCTAGGACTATGGCATTCTCTTACTTCCATTCGCAGGAGTGGCTCTCAGCTCGGCAGTCTTATGTGGTTCGACACGATCGCATAACACACATGCAAAAGGCCTGACTACTTGGGCAGGTAACCCACTTTGCCTGCCTTGCAGTTTGCTGGCATTACCCCACAATACTTGCCTTGCAGTTTGCTGGCATATGGGCAAGGAAAACTATGCGGTTTGAGTCCTGAGCAGTTGCTAAGACCTTGCATCACCATTCATCAGTTGCTCTGTCACTAGCAGCTATCCATGCATGGACGATGCAGTCGAGCGGCCCTCAGCGGCTGGCAGGATGTGGCAACTTGCAGTGTAGAAAGCGATCCCTTCCCTATAGGGATACACCTATTTTTCCACTGGGCAGATGAGAAAGGGGCTGGGAAGGCTAGTTGCAGGTATGTTTCTTCTTGGCAAGCGCGGGAGGGTCCTGACCTTTGTCGATGCTGAGCCTGTTTTTGCACTGCGCGCTATAGGCTTCCCTCTTCGTCTGCTTGGTTGCCGCTGGGTGCCTCCCTTTCATGGTATACGAACCTTGGCTGCGACTTTGTGCATCTTGACGGAGCAACCAATGTTGTTTCAGTAGGCAGAATTGTGGTGCTTGTTCCTGTCGCAGTCTCTTTATGCCGGAAGGTCAGTGCTTGTCATTGCTTCACGCAAGGCCGCTGCAGGGTGACTGCGCGGTGTTCGAGGCTGCTGACAAGGCCCAGCTGCTTGTCTTCGAGGCTTGGTTATGGACTGCGTGTGAGGCTTTGCAGATCCAAGCCTCCTCATGTTAGGTGTTTTTGGTTTGAAGGCGCTACAGAATTTGTGAAAGCATCTCTTGAACGCAAACCTTCAGCCAAGCTCCGACGAAGCTTCCCGTTGCCAGGCGAGCCCCGACAGTCCCCCCTCAGTACAAGGCCTTCAATGGCTTCTTCATCGAGTGGTGTGCTGGGTTTGGCTTTGCAACATGAAGGTCGAGGGTTCCGATGGCAAAGCATGGCCTGGAGTCCAGAGGCAAGGGCTTGTATGTTTCCCAATCTCTCTAGGAATGGCAGACTCCCATGTTTTGACATTGAGGTTTCGCCCAAGTCTGAGACCGAAGAAGGCAGTCGAGAGGGTGCGCCTCCCATCTCCCCCAAGTTAGGAACTGCCTGCCGACCACACGGATGCAGCATCGCCAGGTACCTGTCCCAGTGCGGAATCGTCCCCTGTACTGCAGAGGATTGGGCATTGACTTTGCAGCTGCCCATTTTGACGTGAAGCGTACGCAATTTGCACTGCAATGGCAGTTGTGCTGCACAACCAAAAACTGCCTTGCAAGCCCACAGCCTTGAGGGCCGAATGCTGCTCCACAATATGCTCCGTTGAAACGCCCACTTGGCAGATGCCGATGCAGTCCAGACGCAAAATCTGACACTACTTCGGTCCTACGCAGGCTGTCCCGGTCCGGATGATTAGATTTTCGGCATCTGGCAGATGCAGATTGCTTCATATCTACAGTGTCACTGCGCAGATAAGTCTCCAAGTTTCCAAGTTTCAAGCTGTCTCCCTACCGACAGGAGCTACTTTTCCGATTCGCCAGGCCTGAACGTCATGTGATGAGGAATCTTCAGGAGCCTTTCAGACTTCTTTCAGACGCGCTTTGCAGGTTGGTCACCAACTGCACATCGTTTTAGTGGGGAACTCGGACTCACAGACGCACCCACCCGCCTGCACTCAAATGCGGTTGTCCCCTCCTGCAAGGCAACGAGGGTTTGGGGGCTCCAGGTCTGTAGCACTTGGTTCTTAGCGGGCTGGAAAGGTCCGGCAAGCAAGCACAAAACAAGTGGATGTGCGGGGCATGGCACCTGAAGAGCCAGTGTCGCGATTCACCGTGTCATGGCAAAATTCCAGTTGAACAGCAAAGGCAGCTGGGAGTGTATGGATTGATAGGGCAAATTCTCAGATGTCAAAAGTACTCGCAGAGTGACGTGCTCACAAGGCTGGAGCGCGGCTCCTTCTCCCTCCAGAATTTCGCCAGAGAAGCAGCTGCTCGGAATGGCTTATGATCAACACCATTGCGACACCTTGTAATTTAGTGCAAGAGAAGAACATGCTGAAGGAGGACAGTGCTATTTGTGACGTTCAGGCTATGTGGGGGTTGGCCAAGTTGCATGTGCTACACATGCAAGTGTGAATGCAGGGAAGTGCTGAATCTGCGGGCATTTGTTACCAGAAGCTATGCAATTTAAGATGTGCTCCATTTGTCAGGTTTGAAGTGGCCACACGAGCAGCCCTGCTTCTGCAGGCATCCGCCCTGCATAGATTTACAACATTCGACGGCACATGGCCGTGCACAGGAAGCTGCAATGAGCGCAAGATAATAGCGTAGCAAAAACATTCTCTATTTAACGGCCCTGTAGAGGAAGGAGAAGTACTAGGAACTAACCAGAAGGAGAACTTAAAGATTAGCTGGAGTTTGATGGCCTTTGTGGGCAGATTGCTGGTATGCGGGCATGCGCCAACCAAAGCTCCTTAGCAATCAGCCATTCTGTGGTCAGGCCTGGTGGCGCATGTGGCATGCAATGCAGGCCGTATTGGTGCAAAGCTGCGTGGTCTTCTGGACCCGGCCTGGGGTTCTGTTATGTGGCGTTGCAGGTGCAACGCGAGGCTGCCCGGCGGCAGGCTGCCTCTACGCGGATCGCTGTGCTCTGGCGGGCTTGGAAGCACGGCTGCCAGGACCATCCGGATAGGAATCAGCTTGATGCGGATCGTGGAAACCAAACAAGCCGAGAAGCTGAGCGCGCACCCAGAGTCCATCAACTACAATTATGAAGGCGGCGTAGAACAGGAGCAGGAGGAGCAGGAGGAGCAGGAGGAGCAGGAGGAGCAGGAATGGTATTAAATGCTTCGAGGGTTTCAAGGGCCAGAGGTGCACACCAAGGGGGCGCCAAAGACTAGTACGGGTGAGGGCAGCCAAAATCAGGTTTCATCAAGGGTCTCAGGATTTCTGGTTATTTCTGTGCCTTGAATGTACTAAGTTGTTGAGTTGGCAGGGCTGCTGGCGACCAGGGTTTTGACATTTGCAAAAAAGATTTGACATGATTGTGCTGTGTCGATCAGCCTGTCTTGACAAAAAATCAACACTCAAAAACGACAAGCTCACTTGATGAAGCCGTCCGTTTGGTATGCAAATTTTGTAAAATGCGATTCAAGGTTGGGCATCACTAGATTAACTTGAAAGCGTCATTGCCCATGCCATTGCGCAGAGAATTCAGGCAGTGGCTTCAAGCAAAAGGTGCACCAACAAAAGCGCTCAGCGCATGTCGTGGGGGCCGATACCAACCAAAATCCACGTGTGGGCTCGTCTGTACAAAGTGCTGCAAAAATTATGTCTGAGAAAACGCTGGTGAAAGACATGAACTGTTGCTGGGAGACACTTTGGTCCGCCGGTGTGATAAAACGCGGAGCCCGTACGGGTATGGGAAACAGTTCGACACTCTCAACTGCCCGCCCTGCTTGCATTTCCTCTAGTTACGTGTTCTCTTGTAACCTCAAGTCGCAACAAGGTACTAGTACTGTTTGCAGCCACCCGCCTGAGACCAATACATTGTGGAAAGGAGCGCATACCTGTAGCAGTCCTTAGTCGCGCTCAGTGTCAAAATGCCATGGGCGTCATGTGCATTTGTGCTAGGGGCCAATGTCAATATTCTTCGATCGGTAAGCTCCCATTTAGTTTCTGATGAAGCAGCAGCAGCCGGCAGCTGTGACTGCACGGGCCCCAGCAACAGCAGCAGCAACGAGACAAGATGACAGCAACAGCAATGGCAACCTTTCAGGACCGGCGCCAAATTCTGAAGCTGGTCTGGGCAGTGCGATGGTTGCAGACAGCGTGGCGACGGAAGGCCTGTGTTGAGGTCTTCGACTGAATATGACGTAGACTGGTAGAAGCGCACAGCCAATAGGGATGGCTTCGGAGACATACTCCTTCAAGTTTGACTTTCCAGGCATTATTCGGAATGCTTGTCTGATGGTTCTTCCGAAGTCCGCTTGGGTGTTCTTGTCAGATGCTTGCAGTTGAATCAGGCTGCCAAAGTACGACCCCATGTTTCCAGCGTGCAGCATCTCCAGGAGAGCCGCATGTGATGGATGTAAACTCAATTGACTCAGATGTGTCGACATCGACATTGTTGCTGATCTGATGACGGGCAAGCTGCTGTCATCATGCCCAGTGAGACATGAAGTGATCCAAACAAAAGATAAAGCTTCTTGCATCTTTTTGCTGACGTTGGCCAGATCACCGATTGATCCGTCGGCAGCAATTGAAAGCTCAAACAGGAGCTGACCTGTGCTTCCGGCGCCAGCTTGATCCTTCTAGGTCAGCCAGCAATCAATATTCTCAGCTTGAGACTTGTTTATCCTTCGAGAAACGTTTGTTCCAAGTGTACGACCTGGCTTACGACAATTTCCCGTTTCATCTTGTTTTCGGGTGAGGTTGGATGTATATGCTACCATCTTGTCGTGCGCTTGCGTGTGAGCTAGATGTCGGAAGCACTAGCGTCTTTAGATGGCGGAAACAGCCGCAGCATCAGCAGCAGTGAATCCTCTTTGGCCGAACAATATTTGGTCGCCTTTGGTGCCAAAGTGGTCAACACTTTCCTGCAGTTCCCTGAGGCGGGCTGGGCCAACTTGTGCCAATTAATGTTGTATCGCTTCAGGCATCGGCATAGCTGCATGGTAGTTCGCAGAGGCGAGGACAAGCTTGGGTACTCTTCCACGAACCATCGAAAGAACCAGATTCAGACGAGGAATTACTGCCTAGCACGAACGAATGAAATCAGAAAATGAGCAGTCACCACCGCTAAGCGCATGCTGTTGCTGGCACTGCAATGAAAGCAAGATCCATGCAGCCCCTATTGTGACCAGTTGACTCTGCTCCCCATGACAGCCCCTGATTTTTTGTTCTTGGGCAAGAGCCAGAGCATATCAGGGCCAAGAGCCCGTCCAGCTCCTTCCTCGGAGCTCATCCATGCCAGGCCGTGCTCCTTGGACTTGGTGTCAAGAGGTCTTAAACTGCGCGCACAGTCGCGGCTTCAGGAGGGGAAAGTATCAATTGACAGCCACCTGTCATCAAACTGCGGGTGAGAAGAGGCAAGTTGGTAGAGTGCCTCTCCATCCAAGGAGTGTAAGTAGTGTTCGTGCAGACATGCGCGCATTCAAGTGGAGGGTGGAGGCAAATTTGATTTGCAAATCTTTTAATTGCATCAGGGGCTTGGGAGCCGTATTTCACTGAAGTTCCCGCTTCTGAGATGCTTCCAAGATCTTCCAAGGTTTCTCTGACGGTGCCCCCGGACATGCGGACTAGTGCAGAAAACCACAGCGCTGACAGCGCTAGCATGGAGGAAGAGGAAGCGGCAGATGAGGAAAATGCCGCAAACACTGGACAGAGCTCAACGAGCTCGGAGCAGAACCACGGCCAAAGCCGCTGGGGAAGCCTGGAAGTGCATTTGGCCGGCCGCTGCAGGTCATGCAGGCCGGGTTTGTCAGTACACTTTCTCTTCAAGTTAAGTGCAGAAGCGTCTAGAAGAGTTGAGTGATGCAGGTTCTTCGCTGCCAGGCCGGAAGGCTGCAGCAATGGAGACTTACAGTGAAATAGCATCACGCCCACTGTGTACTGTAGATGCATGTGTCTGCTAAGCTCTCCTGCACTAAGGAGTGGACTGTGATTACTGCCACTTCTGTTCTGCAGCGGAATCCCGTGAGGCGAAGCGCAAGGCGCATTGCTCGTAGTTTCCGGGACCGTCAATTTTCCTGTGTCTCAGAAGGATGATGCGGTTTTCAACAGCATGCTTGCTTCTGAGCCTGAGGCAAATCACGACTCAAGACGAAGCCGCATACGGGCTGGCCGCGCATGAGCCGCGCGTGAGGGGCAAGGATGGCCTGGTTGATTGGGCCAAGAGGTAGCCGAAGGATTTGTAAAAGACCGCAAGCTGCATTTCGAGGTGCTGCAGCGAGGTAGCGTTCACAGACGTTATCTTTAGCGGCAGATTGCCTCTTTGCATGCTAGAGGGCGCCGACTCGCTACTGTATCCAAGAACAACGTCAAACACCAAATGAGAGGGGTACACATGTTGCGTTTGTTGCAAAGTTGGCTGCTGGTGGTGACTCCGGGCACTGCGAATCAGTAGTCGAGCGGCCAGGTAGGTAGGGCAGAAGCACTTCTCGCATTCCGTGGCGTGTATCCGCGTCACTCGGTAGCTTTGCTTTGCTTGATCCGATGCGATCTCACGAAAGCAACTTTGAACCTGTCCCTGCTGAACTCTTGACCTAGTTAGGCAGCAGGAGTGCAGGTCTGAAGCCCTTAATGGCTTCAAAAATTGAAGTACATGTGGCATCTCTTGGACAGTAGCAAGTGCCACTAGTCTCACCTTTGTGATAACGGATGATAACGGCTGGGCTGTACAATTGTTTTGGGAGGTTTCAGATTTTATGCGCGGTCCAAACTCAGGGACCACCTATGGCGAAACCCACCGGTGGCACGGCCATCGACTCCTCAGGATACCAGCGCAAGCCCACGAAGTAGAATGCTCCATGGGTAAGTCATTGAGGGCACTATGCCATTTGCCTTTGCTTTACCAACTTCTTGGGCTTGGAATTGTTCTTTGTCTTCTTTGAAGCCTTGAATTGAAGCCGGCCAGTTTCAGCATTCGCGCAGCATTCGCGAAGCTTTCAACGCAGCCTGCAGTTGTGTTAGATACAGACGTTTTTTCAGAAGTATTGAAGTCTTGTTCTACTGAGATTTCTGTATGTCTGGGCAAGTCCATGTCTTTGCATGCTCGGAAGCAGATCCCAACCGTGTTGCCTCGGTTTGGGGTGACCTCTTGGAGACTGCTTTGTATTTGTGTTAATTAGCCATTGGCCTTCGCGGAAGCGAGCCCAGCATTCGCATTGTAGTCGGTGCCAACATCGTTTTGATCGTAGTATAGCCGTATTAATTGTATTTTGGATTCGAGTATGCACACATCATGCAGCGTCGAGGATGAAGGGGCCAGATTTCCCAGTGAATGCCAGACAATTCATTGATTTGCCGAAGCGTACCTACGGAGTCGTGTACTTGGGTTGGCCCAGTTGACACAATGAAGCACCGTGAAGCACCATGACGATGCAGACTGAACTCGGTTGATCATGTCCCGAACGGCTCAGTGCTGACTTTGAGAGTTTTTGAAAGCCAGGTTGTACATTCAATCTGCACGTGTGCGTTAGCTCTCTGGAGGCCCCTGGCCCCAGCCTGAAGTGGAAAAGTGCGCTTTGGAAAGCTCATGTGCCTGCCGCTTCTCGCGTCACAATCCTGTCTTACTGCCAACCCGCTCTGCCACGCAACACCAAGCTTTGATCAACTGGAACACTCTAAACTGCTTGGAATCAGTCCCAGCAGCCAATCCGTTTTGCGCGCTGTCCAGGTTTCAAGTGACAGCTGCCCAGCCAGTCAATGCTTGGGACACGCATAAATTTAGCAGTCCTCATGTGCGCAGGACTGTGATGCAGCGCTGCCAGTGTTGCTGACGCTGCAGGCCTGGTGCCGCTGCCACGTCCAGGTTTTAAGTTTAGCTGCGGCTAGACCACAGCGCAGTCTCAGACTTGTATGGTAGCACGCGTTGTAACAACGAACAATTGGGCAGTCCCCCAAGCCGTCCATTTGCTCAGACCGCCTTTGTGTGTGCTTACTGCCTTAGCACCTGGGCAATGGCGGCCGTCTCGACTTCCGGCTTTGCGTCCGCCTTCGAGGCGGGAGCCAACGCGGGTTAGCGGTGCCTGCCCTCAGGCACCAATACCGCCGCATCAGGGCAGCTATGCAGCGCTTTGGGACATGGCCATCTTCCGTCGATGGGGCGGATGGACCCGATGGTGGCCATGCTCTGACCACCACCACTGCCTGCTGTAACAACGCCGCGGAGGCGGCCCCACCCGACCTTGAGCGCTGCAAGCTCGGTTACGGCTGGTTCGATGCTGCCTCAGCCTGCGGATGTGGCGGCTGGGCCTACTTCATCGGCGTGGGGGTGAGGCGTGCTGTGTAACTTGCACGGGTGGGGATGTTGAGGCCTGCGCAAGCAGTGGTGGTTGTGGAGCACTTGGGCGGGCTGGGATGGGGTGTTGTGGTGCTGCTGTATAGTTCATCCGCCGTTGCGCGTGTTATCGCGATCGGGATGTGAGTAGGTCCCTTGCATTTGTGCATGACCATCATGGGTTTGCCATTTTCCATCAGGGGTCGGCGTCCAAGTAGGTGGTACTGAAGCGGTCGTGGTTGCATGATCAAGATGATTGGCCCCCGCGCGTCAATCATTGTGTGTGGGCTTGCCATTGTCCATCCGCCTTTGTTGTCCAGGGCCTGGCCAGTCAATCGAACTGGAAGGATGGGGAGCCGCCATGAACGAATGGAAAATGGCAATGGCGCCCGAACGGAGCCGTGCGAGGGTTTCGATAGCCCTGGGAAGCGGATGAAAACAATCCCGCTCTCCCTGAAGAAAAGCAGCTGAAATCTGCACGTCCCGCGTGACCCATACAAGCTGATCCGCTCCCGGCGGAGTCTTGCTCACCGCGACCAACCGGGCACCCAGGTTCCTTCTAGGGGGCATTCACCACGCTCATCTCGTTGCCAAGGCCTCCCTCGGTCGTCTTTATCATCGCCTCATCCTTCTTGGTGAGCTTCGCCGCGTCCAAAAGGTGGCCAAGGCAGAGCTTCGAGCTGCCCCGGTAGTTCCGGGAGCCTCAGGGTTTGTGCTTTGGCTAGGTAGCAGGGGTCGCGCCTGCACTTGAGCCATGCCGGGCCATTGCACGCTTGACCCCCTGGAGCGCTGCCGCGCTTGGTGGTGGGGATCTTGCAGAAGGTCCGCACATGCCCCAGAGGAGGACCGAGGTGAAGACAAGCCGCAGGCAACCTTGGCAAGAAGTCAGTGACGTGAACATTGGGAGGACATTAGCGAAGCAAACGTCGACGGGGCGCCATTGGTCCTGGACTTCTTGGAGTAGTATGACTTGGGAAGAAGACGCATGGCGGGACCCCTAGGAAGATTACTTGGACACGCACTGCGCAATGGACATGCTCTTGCCGCTTGAGCCCAGCGTCCTCTGGCAGTATCAGGTTCAGAAGGAGCGCCTCTACACGGTTCTCGGCTCCGCGAAGCTTTCGGGAAAGAAGACGCTAAAAGGAATACACTTCTTCGCGAAAGTTGGCCAAATCCCAGAAAAGGAAATTTGAACAACCACCGCGTACTGCAGGTGTGAAAATCTTTGCATTGAGGAATAGAACCTCCAATGCGCCGCATGTTTTGGATTTGTATGTGCCGCATGTCAGGGACTGCAACCGTCATGTATTGCCTGCATGGAATTTTAAGGCTGGAGCGTCCACACCTGTGATAATGTCATAGTGTTGCCATCACGATAGCAGGATGAGTAACCATATGCAGTGTCTGGCAATGAACAAATGTCACCAATGCACAGCGAAGACCGTGCGAGGATCGTGCTAAATGGAGATTTCACTAATAGGCAGGTACGCCAAGTTGATCAGACCTGGTATCCCATGACTGTGGTAGCTTCGCTGAGTGCGGTCCCACAAAAATGCCGCACTCCACTGCTTATCTGGACAGTTCGTTGCAAAGTACCAGAGGGTAATTCCTTGTAGGAGCCAAGTTGCGAGGAATGTCAACACGAAAGTCGACAAATATCATGAAAACCAAAAAATTCAAACCCATTGGACTTGGCAAGCGGGGTGTGCATACACAAACAGAAGATTCTTCACCTCACATCGCTGGTGAAATAGTCCTAGACGATAGACGTAGTTGCATGTATTTGTGGCTGCTGCCTGAATCCCATGTGGCAGGCTGACAATGGAGGCCACGCCTTGTCTGAAACCTTGTGTCTCGACTGCACCCAGACCAACCTTCATTTGGACCGCAGGAATTAGTCCATGACTCGGCAAGTATTTTTGATTTGAGTTACTTAGCTGGAGCTGTGTTTTGCACCGAGCATCCTGCTGCACCAGAGGCGCATTTTTGTCTTGGTCATGTTGCGTGCTGCATCCTGCCCTGTCACATGAGGTGCTCAAAGAAAGCACAGGCGCTTGATGCAGCCATCGGTGCAGGAGTGGCTTTGAAGGAGTGTTGTGGTTGCGGTTTGAGTGTGTGCCTCTCCGGCCAATGAGAATGGGTTGGAAACGCAGCACGTTGGCCGAAAGTTGCAGACGCTTCAAAACCAAGCCCAGGCATGCCAACAGTTGCTATCGCACCAACACCCCCCTCCGTTCACCACCCCGTCCACCGCCTCTCCCCTCCTGACCACTCCGTCCCCCCACGCTTTGCCCTTGCGACTGCTTGGGTTTTAGGGTTCTTGATCGATTGAGATGCAAGGAATAAGGTCCGCGGTTTAAGTTAAGAGGGTTTAAGGATTGGAAATTCAATTAAATTGGAGAACCAACGGGAATCTTTTTACAAGTGCATGGAAATGGTCAGATGTCCCTTAAACAGCAATACCGATGGTCAGATGTGTCGAAAAATTGAACAGAGCTCTTCGTATAAGATGTACTAGCAGCGATCAGAACAGAAATGGTCAAATCATGTCAAATCCACCTGAAAATTGAATAGAAGTGGTTGGGTTCCTTTTAAACTTGAGTAGAACTGGTCAGATTCCTCTTAAAATTGAAAGGGACGGTAAGATCCCTTTCAAAATTGACTTTCCTTAAAGCTGCGGGGATTGACGAGTGGTATTGGGCGGGGGCATGTTGATCAGGGGAGGCTGGTCAGGTCGGGGGGGAGTGACCATCGTGCCAACGACCATGATTAGTAGAAATATTAGAAATAGGCCTTTGTAAGTCCCATGTAGTGTGACGTCACCTGGCATAGGCTCCACTCCTTTGCGGTCAGCCCTCCGCGGCGCTGCGCGCCGCAAGCTGCTTGGGGAGACGGAGGCTGGCGCAGTAGCGAAATCAGTGGTCCGCAAGCAGAATCCTAATGGCATCTTGCAAGCTTGCCAAGCTGCAACGTTTGAAATCAAGGCAGCGCTGTCTGTCATGCAATCGGAGTTGAAAAAGGATGGAACGACGAGCGGCATCTTGTGGGCTACACCCTTGAAACATTGCGATCCAGAGGGTATGGATCAACCCCTTTGTTCCATGGTATTTGGATGAACAAGTTTCGAGTAGCTCATCAAAGACCTGGGTTTTTGGGAAAGAGACATTTTGAAACAGATTAAGCAGCATGTTGAGTTTGAGGGATGATAAACTCAGCTTTCTGTATCGCGTTCCCAAGTTAACAGGCTTCCAAATTTACCCTTCAGATCCCCACAGACCTCCGCAGTTGGGGCGTTTCATGTGTGAAGCTCAGTCACCCTCTATGAGCCTGACAGCTCGTACTTTGCAGCTTTGCCTTCATGTAGGCGCAGGAGCAGCCTTGGCTGAAACACAAGCTCCGTGGGCAGGTGCTTCTCTCAGTCAAGGATCCCTCATCCTTGAATCTAGCTATCGCCATAGCAGCCCAAGAAATCCGTCCAGTGAGCCTGTACCTGAAAGCTGGTAGAGAGATCATGTTTTTTCGCATGTCCCCTTTGCATGTGTGATTGTGTGCCTGGTGAAGTAACTAGAGAATGGTCGTCCCGAAAGCATTTTGAGCAGCGAGTAACATTTCATAACCCGTTCTTCATCCAGACATGCATCGAAACATCGTTCCATCCATCCACGACTATTATTGCTGTTATTACCACTAATTGTTATGATCATAATTGCTATTGGTACTATTATTGTCAAGCCTAGGCCGGATCTGTAGCATCTGGAGTTCATGTATGCGTATTGAAGAATTCGGCAGCCCCACATACCCGAAATCCAGCAGCTCAAATTGGTTTCGGCAAGCATGTTAAATCGCCCAGGTCATTGACCTTCGCGACGAGGCTTGGAAAGGGGCTTGTCTGGTAGTCCCTACTGGCTTCCTTGCAACAAGTGGGCATGCGTAGATCAGTGGATGTGCAGACACGACGTGGAAGAACCCGTTGCAGGACCGACCCCGTGCGGCGCGCGGGCAGAGCCCGTGGGGTCTCAGAACTCAGAGCAAGGGCGGAGGTCTTTCCATGTTGCCTGCGCCTCAGCAGAGGTCGAAGCCCCAAGGGCCGACGGAAGAGTTGTGGTGGCGGGCTTAGCTGCAGTTTTTTTGTACGTATTTGGAGGGTTTCTCTTCTAGAGCACATCCTTGGCAATGAGTTTCCACAATATGACGGTTTTGCAAAGAAAGGCATCTTCAGTTGCAGAGTTGCAGATGCTCGTGCCTCGTCTAACTCTTTTTTGTTTCACGTGCTGTTGCCTCGGCGACAGATGGCAACAGACAAGGCTGCACACATGCCCGAAACATCCTTGAAACCCGCTGGCATCGTGATGTGCATTTTCTCATGTAGTTTGCGTGGCCCTGCGTCGGCCTGGTCAGTCCTGGTAGCTACCAGTATGTCCGTCATCCGACAGAGCAAGCTCTAATCTTGCACATGCCACGAAAAGCACTGCGAAATTGAGGCCGTTGCACCAAAAGTGCTGGCCGACACACGAATTTTGCCTCGCGATTGTTGTAGGCTTTCAAAACAGAACTCTAATAGTTAATTACAGCATATACCGTGATAGTACTTCTTAGCGTCCTGGTTCATGAAGTACTGACCGTTACTGTACCTACATCGGGCCGCGTTTCGGCATGCAGTTTCTCAGAAGTTTGCCGCAGCTGTCTGATCTAGATTAGCAGCCTCCAGCGCCTTTGAATACACTTGCTAAACACTAGATCATTAGCATCATGAAGCCTGGGATCGGACCCGTGCCTGCGTGACTATTGTGTGAGTGGTCCACCCAACCTGAGGATATCTCAGAAATGGGTGGGACATGAAGATCCAAATGTGTTTGAACGGTTCTTTCGTGCGCAGTCTATTCGAAGGCAAATATGGAAACGTTCATCAACGTGCGCATGTGATGCAGCCATAACCTCACTCGTCCGTTCAAAAGGCAAGTGTCCCAGCTCTGCAAATTCAATGCCAGCAAGCGCGGGCGCAAGCGCAGCGCTTGTGGTCTTTCCTTCCTCTTTGGCCTTCTGCGCTCTTCTAAATTGTGCGTGTGCGTGTGTGGGTGTGTGTGTGTGTGTCAACCTCTGTACCAAAGAGCTAGCTTGTTAACATCAGCTTTGACCTTGCTTGTCTTACATGCTAAGATGAAACCAGAAACAGTCCAACAGCAGGGGGCATGGC
>CAJNIZ010044815.1:130389-148922 GCA_905231905.1 Symbiodinium pilosum
CCCTGAGGCAGCAAGATTAGAAAAAGCCGGCCCTCTGAGGCAGCAAGATTAGATTTGTGCGGCAGGTTTACAGGTCATGTACAGTCACATTCAGTTGCAATTTTTGCTTGCATGCTTTTTATGTGCAACATGTCATTTGGACATGTCCAAGTGCAGTGCTGTACAAGTTGACAGTTGTGATGAGCCTAGAGTTCTCTTGCTTGAAGGTTCTCCAGAACAAAAGAGGCCCAAACAACCAACACACCTCACCAGAGAATGGAGCATGTCAAACATGTTCCGTTGCGTGATTGAAGAGAAAATGGCGAGAGGTAAAGCCACAACCCTCTACACATTCTACGCCTCTGAAATTTTTTCGAAGATTGATTCTAAGTAGCATCCAATCAGTCCTAAGGGAGGATGGCACAAATGTGTGTGCGTGTGCGAGCGTGTGCGAGCGTGTGCGTGCGCGTGCGCATGTGTGCGTGCATGTCGTTCAGCAGCCTCCTCAAGCTGCCCTGCCGCATCAAATTTCTTGTTTGCAGGCTACGCAGATAGACCTACAGGTATTGTGAAGTATACGTCAGGCGGCGCAATGACCGGTAGCAGTTCTTCTCGGTGTCCATCCATTCCCTCTGCCGGCTTGCGGCTATCGATCTGATGCTGTTCATGGTTGGCCAGTAGATGGGGCTATTGCCTCGGCAACGAGGCTCACCAGCCACGTCTGTGGGCCCTACGCCAGAGCGGCGACCAGCCCAGGAGGCTGACCCGTTGAGTTGCAGCACTCCCAACAGTGGCCCAGCTGTGCCCCAGCTCCTGAGCTAGGTCATGTAACCATGACTGGCAGCTTTGGCTCTGGGCTACGATCCACCGATGGATGCTTCTAGGTCATTTCAGGCGCGGTCAGCAAAAGACTGTAGCTGTTGATCGTAAGACCTGAGACGTGAACTTGTCCTCAATGCAGAGCAGCAAACGTTTGAGACGACGTTTGAGACGGCATTTAACTTATTGGACACGTGCAAGCTGCCATGGACGACCTACACGAGCTACTAAGCTCTGGGCGCCGCTTGCTTCGGTTTCTGGATGCGACGCTTAGAGCATTTTAGAGCATCTCTTCCCGCAGCATCCCGCAGCGCATTCCCGCTTACATGCTTTGCAGTGCAGACAGTCTTCCTTCGATCACCACTGATGAGCTTCTGAGCGTGAGTTCAGTGAGCATCTTGTGAGCCCTCATTCTGAAGAGAGTAACCCGCATGCATGCTGATTCTATGAAGAAGTCATCATCTCACTCAATTCGCAAATTCGCAGGCAATAAGCTTGTAGGTGCTCGGCCCCAGACATGGAAGTAGCTGAGGAATCATGATGGGCTACTCTCAGTAGAGGAGTGCCAGCATCTCAAGGCTGGCTTGACCAACATGCGGCTTGATTGGTGCTATTGTCAACGTGCTAGCTGCGCCCTGACGGAATATGGCTGCGGAGGACGATCAATGGCTTTTTCCAAGTGAGGACATATTCCTCCAAGTCCTCGACCCAAACGACAGCTACCCGGCTTTTTCTTGAAGAGACCAAGACCGCACCTGCTACCAAACATGACGCGGGTGATTCAGACGACATGATAAGAGACGTGCTGCAAGATTTAATCCTGGTGCCATACAAGAACCTTCAGTGACAGCAAGCGTTCTTTGCATGAGGCGAGTTCGTGGATGCAGATGCCTTGTGGCATTTGCTGTCCGACAGGCCTGTCAGCTGGAATATGTGAATGACAGGACAGGATTTCAACATGGAAGAGCAGAATCAGCTAGTGCCTCACTGTGCATGAGCTGATTGCAATCGCAGAGCTGCTGCAGGCTGCAGACCGATCCCAGTCAGGGTGGGGTGACCTGATTGCAGAGATTCCAGCCTGTGTGCTGACAAGCTTATGGGGCTGAACAAAGAAGCATGAACTTGAGCTGCAGCCAGCTGCTAGTTCCATCAGCGACCTGAGCATGTAGCAGCCTGCTTCTGTTCACCTGCTGCGAGAGCGTTGCCAAACTCTTGCAAGGCAACAGCTGAGTCTGTCAGAATACCTAGGATAGGCCCGGATAGGCATCCCAGGCGCCGTTCTTGCTGAGGAGTGGCTGAAGGGCCAACTTCCATCGGTGAAGCGCCTGTTTACGTTGGGCCCTCAAACTGACAGAGCTTCGAAGAAGCAAGTCTGAGCAGTCAATATCACATCCCTGCAGCTGCGCCATGCATCGACATGTGTGTCTAGCATGATGACTGCAGTGAACAATTCAGAGTTGTCAGAGTATGACCCATACCACGGGGCAATGGCACAAGCAGATCTGACTGGCTCTGAGGATGCGCTGCTCAAAGTCTCGGCTCATGGACAGCCCAACTTCCAGAAGCGCTCGAGGATGGAGGGATACAAGATGCATGAATATGATCCACTGTCGCCAGGGTGTTCGTACTTCCTGGAAGAAGCAGACTAATGAAAACTGTTCGCACACAGCCAGTTGCTGTGCCGTGAAGGAAGTCCGAGCCCCGCGCGCAGTATGTTACGGAGCGCGTGGAGCCCCACGTCGTTAGAAGCGGCATGGGAGGAGCTTTTGCTGTTCAGATATGCACTACTGCTTTGTGAGAACTGACGAACAGACTTCGGACTGACGAGCAGACTTTCACCTGTCAGGACTTCTGCCAGGAATCTTGCATGCAAGAGAGGGTAGGGTGGCAGCGGGTCCTTGGTGTTGCAAGATCTCGTGGATCAAGGAGCGAAACTAATTTGAGACTTGCAAGCCTTGTCCTCCTCACCATACAACCAGTGCTAAAGGCAAAATCTGAGCTTATGCCAGGCCCTGCAGATCACGGATATCACTGAAGCGTTCTCCAAACTTTGCAGTCATCTCACTGGTGAGCCGCCTGACTGTCTGAGCCCAAGCTTTCAAAAGGATGTTGACCTATGTATAGATATGTACATATGCTGAAGGCAGCCAAACATCAGTGATCCTTTACGAGAGGCTTCTGGCCAGGCCTCGAAGTGCAATCAGTGAATCATGTGAATCAATGAAGTGCTTACGTGAAGTATTGTGGAAGTGCCCTGTTGCAGCTGACAGATTACCCTCCGTGTCCATCCCGCGCTTGGACCGCCAGAGAAGCTCAGGCCTGATGCAGATTACATGTTTCTCAAAGGAACCAGGGGCCGAAGCCTGCCAGCATCTAACAGCCCGTATTCTCAAGTTGCAACATCGACAAGTATCATTGCCTTGTACTTCATGTATTTTTTGTATAGGCCATGGATGAACTGCTTTGCTCACTCTTGACATTCAGGGGTCTAGTTCCCATAGTTCCCATAACAGCTCTCCGAAACCGGGTCCGCTTGGCGAGTCCGTCACTGTGAATGCATGTGCTGAAGCAACAATGCAGCGCTGCGCCACCCATGTAGCAAAGCATTGGACGGTGACAATTTTTTTGTGTGGGTGGGAAGGGGGGGTCGGGGAGAGGCCCTTAACTCCCCAGATAAGCGTGTTTCTGATGCTCTCGCAAGCTGAGCTGTGAGCTCCTCCCACACATGTCAGATTCGTACCGCAGGTGGCTATCCTCTCCAGGATGCCCGGTTAGGTGTTGTTGGCACCTTGACTCAACGTAGCAGACATGTATTGTTGCATTCTTTAGGAGTTGCAGTGGCCCCAGTGGATACAACATTTTTTCAGATTTTTGGAGAGAGAAGCTGGTGAGTTGGAGCTGCTGCCTGCAGCTATGCATGCAGAATCTATGCAATTCCAAATTCTCGTAGCCATTCTGCGTGCATGCAGGCCCAAGCAAGAAAGCTGAAGGTTTCAAATCTGGCCAGCTTCAGCATGAAGCATTCTTTTTGAATGATTCGCCTTGTTTCCATTCACCTTGCAAGTTCAAGACGCTAATGACTTGCACAGCGAGTCTAACTTATGCATAGATCGAAGCTGGAGTTTGCACCTCGGGCCGGGCGAGTACTTGAAGCATGCGGTGTGGACCGTAGACAGGTGCGCGAGACAAGTTCTTGTTGAGTAACTAATGTTTTTGTTCATGAAATCTTGTCTAAATACATACCATGGGGAAGATATAAAAGACAGACCCAGCTTCAAACCTTTCCATGTGCATTGAGGTTGCTTCGTTTTGCATGAATGTTCTTGCGCAAGTTATTGACAGCACCACGGGCCGCAGCTTTACAGCGCAGCGTCTTTTGCTCCCACGGAGGTGTAATCTCGTAAGAAGCATAGTATCCTGCAAGCGATGACCCAGTGCTTGCCAAAAAGAGACAATCGAATCGGTAAAGTGATCCCTAATCAAGCTTACGTAAGCCTTAAATTATACCTGAGGCCTCTAGAACGGTCCGTCACTCTTGTGTGTTTATGTGGGGTAATTTTGTGAAGCCTATGAGAGAATACGTCTTTGCAACAGCTCAGATGCGCAAAGCAACTCGACAAGCTTTGATTGGTGCTGCCCTTGAAGCACTTTGCCAGATTTCATAGCTCCAACGCAGGTCTCCCGGCCGCCGATATGAAATCTCAACACGTGCACCTGCTCAGACGACGTTTTCAGAGCTGCCCAGGTGCTGGGCCCATCGGCCTGCGAGCTGCTTTTGAGCTTGCGCTCCTGGGTGCGAAGGCAGAACGCGCGGGTTAATACAGTCACCGCATTTCATCCCGCGGTTGGCCTCAGCTTTTTCATTCATGGAAGGTCCAGGTTTTTGACGTTCGTGACGGTTTCTATCGCCTGCTTCCCAGCTTCATTGGCGGCTGCCGGCTGAACATTGTGAGTGTTGGACTGGAGCTGCTCAATTCACAGTGCTGTTTGCTGCGAACTTTGTTTTCCTAAGAATTCCTAAGACGCAGGCATGAACATCCTCAAGCTTTGGGACTGGGCCTCTGCCGACCTCCTGGATCTGGGAGCAAAATTCTTGCTCCCAAACTTCCTAACATATATAGTGCCTTGGCCAGAGCTTGCATCCTGAAATTCAGCCATTCAAGTTTGCACCCCGTAAGTCTCTGCTCTGGGTTCTCAGGATCATATCGGAATTCGCGAGCTCCAGTCTCTGCTGCTGAAGCTGGGCCTTCTGGCAGGAGTCCAGTACACCTGGGGTGCCAGCTTCAAGGAGCCCTCTGCTGTAACGGTTTGGCAAGCATGCGGACAATTCCTAGACCGAGACATGCCTGGATAGCTTCGAACTTCCGACCCAAACGCATCTTATGCCCGTGGCAGCATGCACCTGAGCTGTCCCAGAAACCGAGCTAATTGCATACATCCTTCCTTCCAGGATGTGGCTCCGCCAGGATCCTAAGCGATCCGCAGCGTTTGTAGATGTTGCATGCTGGCTTTCGCACATCATTGAGGTCACCATCCAACAGGTTTCTGCAAGTCACCACGCAGAAGGCATCTGTGGACGCCGCCGGGCACCGCACTTTAGGACCCTTGGTCTGGAATGGTGGCACAGGTTCTCCGTAGCTTCAAACGACGAAGGTTCTGGCACGTCACATGAATATTGGGCGGAGCCAAATGGTTGCATGTGATGCACAGACAGTGCAGACTCACATAGGCATTTTGCGGAAAGGCAATTCTTGTGCCATGTCTCTGGCCCATTATAGCCCGGTGGACACCGAGGATCAGACGAGATTCACAACTTCGCTGGCCTCGTGGCCTGCGATGGTGGCAACAGCAGGTCCAGGGCAATAGTCCGCTCGCATTTGTGAGAAGCTTTTGTCCCTCAGGGTAGCTGCGCAGCTCGGTCTCCAACGAGTACGAGCTGACGGTCTCAGCACAGAACCTGGCAACCTGGCATCAAATCTCACAAAGGGCTTCCCACACGAAGGACTGCACGCAGCAGCATGCAAAGCCTGTCCTATCTACCTTCACAACGCCGCCTGCCGTCCATACCTCAATCATGACCTTCGCGATTATGCTGCTAGAAGAGTGAGACCAACAAAGCAGACTACCTCAAACTTTGCAAATGAAAACCATGCTCTGAGTCTTCTCATGGTGAAGTCCGGAAGATCATTGAAGTGCTGCGCACAATTGCTGAAGAAACTCCAAGGTTGGGAGTTTGCTGTTGCACCTCAGCGAGCAGAAATGATGTATGCTTAGTTATGAGCGTTGTCTCAAGCAAGCCTTTCAAGTGAGCAATGCTCGGACACTCCTCAGATTACTCTAACGATCTTTTTTCACATATAAATTCATGTATACTCCTCTGTACAGATGCGCATATATATATATATATCTACATGTATGTATATCTGTATGTTTGTATAGATTTTTCGAAGATTATTCTGATGCTCCTTAGTTTCATGCGCAGTTCCAGGGCTGAGGACAGCATGAATTTAACGGTGCAGGCTCCATCACAAGGGCAGGGCAGTACTTTTGTCTGGGGCTTGCGCGCGAGATAGGGTGCGCTCCGTGAAAGGCAGCTCCCTTCAAATCAAGACATACGAGGCTTCTCAGCGCAGACTAGGTTCCCCGTTTCTCAGCGGCCTCTTCGTTTGTGCGGCCCTCGGACTCCTGGGCTCTCAATTCCTTGGCGTCCTCTTCGTTTGCATGGTCCCCGGATTAAGGGGTTGCTATCGCTGAGACAAGGCAAGGCCCGGGCATCTGGGGGCCGCGCAAGCGAAGAGGACGCTGAGAAATTTGAGAGCCCTGGAAGGGTGGGGACGGCAAGCAAAGAACGCTAAGAACTCGGGATGCCCGAGCCCGGGCCGCGCAGAAATTGAGCTGGAAACCAAACGCCTCTTAATTTCTTTGCTTAGAGGCACGTTGCGCTTCAGCAGGAATTGTATACGCTTCCGAATCCAGAGGTCTCTATTTCTTAGCCAGTTCTTCCTTGAGCAGTGCTCGCGCTGTACACTCTCTGTACGCTCGATCAAGGATTTCCCACAAATTGGTGCAGGCATGCTTCTGGCTCGGTTTTGGTTCAGACAGCGCTCTGCTAAGGTTGCCAACTTTGAGAATCTCAAGGAACCCGAGGATCGAATGTTAGAAGAGTGTTTCTTGACAGCACAGTTCAATCACGTTTTTTGCCAGTTGGTGCTCGCGGCAAAGTGACCAGTGCACGTAGTCAGCATGTAAAAGGAGAAGTGTTAGCCCCGCAGCCCAGAGACTTCTGAGGCCCCCGCGGCTTCTCTCAAGAGGAGTTGTCGCTTGTGAAGCGTCTCATCTATCTACAAGGCTCATGCCAACAAAAGGTCTTATAAGGAGCGGGAGAGTGCATGTGACTTGGAGGCGAAACCCACTACTTCATCATGACCGTTGACCTAGATGTCCTCATGCACCACCATGTTCTGCGAGATACTACCCTTGTTGGCAAGGCCTGGTTGCAGCCGTTCGTGTGAACTATGCACCATGAGAAGACCGAAGACCAGAAGACCTAAGTGACTTGAAGCTCCTCACCCGGTGAAGAAACAACGCTACTCCTTACTGCCTTTGTTCATGAGTTCGTCCCCATCCGTGAAGTTTGTTTCGTCTGGACTGTGTGACTTTCATTAGCTGCTGTTGTTACGTTGTTTCGTGGCTCCGTTTGATTCCATCCTTGCATGTTCCTGCCGCGCATCTTGCCCCTTGGCATTCTCACCTCGCTGCCTCCTGTCTAGAGCGCCCAGGAGCTCTTGTCCGACAAGAATGTTGACATGAGAAAGCTGGAGGATGCAGGGGGGGCTCGTTGGTGTTTGCAGGTGAGATGGCATATTGTGTGGACCCAGGTCTAAGCAAATCCTGGCTTTGCATGTAGATAGGGCAGGGAGGCACCCGAAGCCCCACCACACTCAAGCAAGTTCATCGAAAATAATTATCAGAATTCAAGCGCTCTATACAGGACTTCGCCCGCAAGGTTGTTGAGGACTACTCAAACAAGGCCTTCAACCTGACCGACAGCTGTGGCTGCGCATGGACACGTCGTGCCTCCTGCGTCCTGTGATCGTATGAGAATACCCCAGTGAGCAGTGCACTCAAGCTTTGTGGTAGGTGCGTTCGCTTGATGGCATATTTGGTCCTGTGGAGATTCCAGAAAACTTCTGGACGACAAGGCCCAGGGCTTACCGATTGCCAGAAGGAAGGATGATGATGAGGGGATATGGACGACTTTGAAGTTGCAGTTCTCCAAACCAAGCCCTCACCTGCTTAATTAAATAGACGTCCACTATTTGGCCAAATCCCTGCAAAGGGCCATTGCGGCCGATCCACGTGGCCGCCCAGCGCTGACAGCATTTGCGCAGCTGGGCCTCGTTTTCACAAGGGAGCTCAGGGACCGAACATGTCTGTGCGATAAGTTGAAGATCTCGCGCTTAACGCCGCAAGCAGCAAATGGCTTGCTACCTCAGTTGATTGCTTGCCCGACTTTACCTGCCGCTGTGGCAGCTTGCAAGTTTGTGCCAGAACAGAGGTTGCAACAACTCAAGTTGCAACAGATGTTGATTGCTGCTTCGTGTCGTGACGGGGCCGTCAGTTCCCGTTGCACCCACCTTTCAGAGCAGCATTCCCCCGGATTGGACTGGAGACCCAGTGCTCGCTTCTTAATGGTTGACTCCAGTCACCACGCCTGTATGCAAGTGCTCAGACTCTTAGCCTTGAAAGCCTCAACTCCAAGGTACCATGCCAACCTCACATGGCTTTCCCAGCAACTTTACCTTTTCGTCGCTTGAACCAGCAGTTCAGATGTGGAGGATCCAGATAGATCAGGGTGTAGCCAAAAGATGATCCCCCGGCTCTTGGCCTGTTGCTAGCGCCAACCTGACGCAAGCATGGTGCAGAAGGTGCTGAGCTGTTTACATTCTCCAGGATGGCAGTCACACGGGTTGCTTTGTATATGGAAGGCCTTTCCTTAGCTAAGTGCTGAAGGAGATGCAATTCGTCTTACAAGAACTTTTGATCTGGGAGGCGTGAACGCAAATCAGACTTCTTGTCATCCAAGGATGGCCAGGAACGAGATCTACCCGTCTTCTTTGCAGGCGATGCGCTTCGCGAGCCTTTCTGGCCTTACGGCGAAGGCAGAGCTGATGCTGAGTGAATCTGAAGCAAGCTAAGTGACTGAGCTGCTCTGAGCTCAGGTTGCAGCCGCGGTTTCATGGGAGCCTTCGACACTGTCTGGGCTGTGAGGTGTGACGCTCTGCATAAATCGTCATTCAGACCAGCCCCTCTCGCTAGAAGCAGATGAAGCAGAAACAGGTCCTGGGCAGTGGGTCTGCGCGGAGCCAAACTCCGAGGACTGGGCGTGTTCTTCTTTCCAGGCTGGACTCAAACTCCTCTTGATTCACGGAGGCCTGCGAAAGAAGCTCTTTGATTTGGCATCAAAGGCTGCGGGAACCGGGGGCTCATGGCTTTGTGGAAGTTCTTCTTTTGTGCATGCTGCATGGATGATTCGAGCAGGGGTCCATGCTTGAGCAGTTGAGGTGGATCCTGCCACAAAAGGCAGAGACGTGCTGCTGCCTTATGAACGGCCAGTCCCTTTTGCTGGTCTGAGCTTTTTACGCACCTTGGACGCAGAAGGGCTGGAGCAAATGAACATTTCACTGAGCAGCGGTGGAGAGCTGTCGAGGTGGTTGCAACCTCCCTTGGCCTGCCTGGGGTTTCGATGGCCGAAAGCGGCCGACAACCTTCGAATACACTACGGATCCCACGACAAGGCACAGAGCCCGCTTTCTCCCCTTCCAGCTGTTGTCTTCCAAACGAAGGAACGGCACCCTGGAAGTGGTCTGAAGAGCTTGCGAATGAATGTTGCGTTCACTCCAAGGTACCAGCTCTATGAAGCGGACGAAGATCCGGACGAGTCGGTACCAAGTTGGTCCAGTGAAGCTGATTCAGGTGAGGCGGTCAAGGTGAAATGTTCGTTCTGCTCCCTCTAGCATGATGGAGTCGTGACCTCCAGGAGCACAGTCGTAATGCAGTGTTCCAGCTTGGAGCGAGACCTCTCGCTCAGGTAAGCAACCATCTTGAGATAGTCAGAGGGAGCAGGCTGCAGCTTGGCAGGGCTTCAAGCATCCACCAAAGGTGCCTTCAACTTGGCATCCCTGCTGTGGTTGCAACTACACGCTTGCTGATTTTTGCTAGCTGTTAGTGACTGCTGTGGCTGGCTGAAGGAGATTTGAAGGAGCATGTCGAAGGCAAATGGCATATGAAGAGGAGGTGTGACTTGATCGCTCCCCAACAAAAGGAATGTCGCCGCTTTCGTGAGACTGAGCCCACCAGCAAGCTGAAACCAACTGTACTCTTGAAGGGCTCCTGTCTTCCAGCTGTCGGGTTACAGCATTACCAGCTATTATTCCAAACATGTCCAAACAATATTTTCAAACCAACCAAAAGTTGCCAGCATTCACTTCGAGCGAGGACGGCTCCCTCTGGACCTGAACCTTCTTGCACAGTTGAAGCGACTCATTCTCCTTTGTTAGTACTCCTCCAGCATGATCGAAGCCCTAAAGTCAATCTCAATAATGGGGTTCACTAACAAAATGAAAGGGCTTGGGAATTCGTATGAGCACTTGCTCCTCCTCACAGGTGCTGCCTCCCCAGTGAGACCCCTCAACAAGCACCTTTGTCGTGTCCGTGTCTTGTCCTCTTATGATTTGCATAGCCACCCTCATTGGATGGGTCTCCGTTGGGGCTGTTGAGGCAACCTGGATTTTTGTCCAGCAACCTGTGTCAAGCTTCAGCGCCCAGCACCTCAAGTCTTTCGATGTGATGTAATGAAATGTGGCACTCAGCTTGAGAACCACGGCCCGTTCTGCAAAATCCTTCCACATTTTGCATTAAGCTGGCGAAGGGCTTGAGATAGTGTAACATGTAGCACGTCCCAGGCTCTTCCTTTTGTAGAGCTGCAGGGCCTTGCTTCATGGTGGGTCCAGGATGCCAAAAATCCAGATAGAAGGATGCGCCCCCTTTCCAGTCGTCTTCGCAGCTTGGACGAGCCTGGGGCGAATCGTCGAAGTAGTTAGGTGGATCTTTGTGCACAGCTGAGTCAGCCGAGCAAACGTCTTGGACACAAGTTCCGGACAACTTTCCCTCGAGGTGGCTTCTGCGCGTGTCGTGGATCTTGGACAGCTTTGGTTCTGATAGTCGAGAATCAGCGATGTCCAAGCTCAAAACCACCAGATGCTTACCTCCATACCCAACTTGAGACGTGTCTAGACACATAACTCTAATTGCGTGTCAGACTTCACCACAAAGCCGCCGAGAAGCCACAGCGCTGCAGCCAGAGGCTGGGTTGTGGCGTCCTACAAGCAACAATGTTAGAAGGATCAGCTTGCTATGCAAACGCAACAGGTGAAGGGCCTTGCATGCACAGTGCTGAGCAGACCCCATGCCCCGTCGCGCAGTCGCTAAATCTGCGATTGGAGACTGGTGCTTTGATCCTCTCAGAGCTGCTTGGGCAAGGACCTGGGTGCAAGCCTTCCAAAAGACTCCAGTTAGCAGGCATTTCTCGAAACGTGTGGCATTACCGCAGGGGCAAAGGGAGTTGTATGGAGTTCGTTGTTTGGCGTACTGGCTGCTTGAAGAGCAGGCAGCTTCAACTACAAATGTGGAGTGCAACAGGACTCTTGATGCCTGAGCGGCCCCTTCCTCCAGATGGTGCGTCGGAGGCGAGGACGTTGGTGCCATAAGCGGCTATCCGACTTGATCTAAACCCCCAGGTCCCGGAACCTTTCCGCCGTGCTCTCCGCGAGCTCTCAGCGCGTCTCCCGCAAGGTGCACGCATCGGCACCTCGCCTGCAAGTTCAGGCTTTGGCTCGTGGCACTCTAAACTCAAGCAAGTCACGGGTAAGGCTCTAAACTGAGCAAGGCTTCACAGCCCGGGTTTCTGGTGTTTCCAGTGCCGCCTCGGCGGCTTACACTGCAGCCCAGACCTGAGACGTTTCATGTAGTCAAAGCTGGCACGCCGAGCCGGGAGCAAGGTGCAGGGGCAACAAAGTGGCAACAAGAGTTCTTCCAATCTCAAGATCCGCCTCCCTCCAAACACTGGCTACCCGGCCCGAAGCATTTTAAGTTTGACAGGTTGCCGAGAGCTTGGGCCCGGAGCGCGATGCCCTGACCATGTCATTTGCAGACACATGTTTGTCACAGCAATTCTGATCATTTCTGTGATGATAATTCACGTTGATGCAGTTTGACATGGTTTTGGAGAGGGTTTTGTGGTACAAATTGTACTACTCAGCAGCCGCCAGAATTTCACAGGGAGGAACGAGTGTATGTGTTTTCTCCGAGTGTTTTTTGTTCTGCGTGTTTGTTGTCATTATGTATTTTCTGTTTTCTAGAAAAAGCCAGAGACTTGCCTGACAAAATTGGGTTTTACTAGGTTTTTTACCGAACATCTAACATTACATGTAAAAACATAATTAAGTCTACATTTTTCAAGTAAGTCTCTGGTTTTTCTCGCAAGCGGTGTTGCTTCAAATTGAGATTTCCACCAAGGAGTCAACGGCAACCAAGTGAGTGAGTGAGGGCTGGGGAAGCGCACGCGGAGCAGAAGAACACACACAAACACACACACACACACACATGTGCATCCAAACGCTAGCCCAAATCTGTTCATCTATCAAGCAGAGCTCGATGTCCTAAGGACATGAAGTCCTTGACTGGGGGTCTGGGTACCTCGTCATCTGGACTAAAGGCTCATTCCCTTTTTCTGTGGTGTTTCCCAAGCTGTACATGACAGCGCACCATAAAACTGGAAAATGAAACTCTTTGCTCTGCAGGCTGGTATGGATAGGTGATCAGTCTATCCCCCGCTCTATGGCATAGCTTCGTTGCGCAGAGTAGCCATAGAGGGCTCTGCGCCCCTGCAAGTCTGACATTTTGTAATCTTGAAAAACCTCTTAGTAACAGAGGTCCACACACACAGCAAGCCATCACGGCAATAGCTTCAGTGTACTTGGGACCAACATGGCACATAAACATCGCAAAGCAAGTGCCGAACAAACAAAACCTCAAGCCCCGAACACACAAGACCCCAACAAGGAACAAAAGACACACCCCACCCGAACCCCACAGGCCGTAAGGCTCTCAGCTTCCTTTTCCGGCTCAGGTGTCCTGCGGTGCTTTGGCAAGCCAAACCATTTGTTCAGCTTCGCTGTTTGCTCTTTCTTGGCCTCTGCACGTTTTTTCTTTGCTCCTCCAGCTGTTCCAGCTGGAGCTTCAGTAATTCTGAAATGGAAGGGCCTCGAATGGCCCCTGCAACTTTGACATAAACAGAGGACCGCACACGCAACAAGCCATCACGGAAATAATTCAAGTGCACCTGGAACAAACACAGCACAAAAACAGCATGCACAAAACAAGCGCCGAACAAGCAAAACTACCAGCCCTGAACACACCAAACCCCAACAAAGAACAGAAGACAAACCCCACCCAAGCCCCACGAAGCAAAGACAAGAACACAAAGCAAGCGCCGAAGACACCCTGAACGATGGTGCTGGCCGTCAGGCCTCAGCTCCTTTGCCAGCTCAGGCGTCATGCGGAGCTTTGCTTTTGCAAGCCAGACCATTGTCCAGCTTCACTGTTTTCTCCTTCTTTGCGTTTGCTCGCCTCACTTTTGCTTTTCCAGCTGTTCCAACCGGAGTTTCTTTGATTCTAAAATGGGAGGGCCCCGAATGGCCCCTCTAACTTTGACATGTTGCAATCAAAGAAAACACTTAGAAACAAAGGCCCGCACACACTCAACAAGCCCCCGCGGCAGTTGATCCAGTGTGGTAGGACCAAACATAGCACGACAAGACAAAGCAAGCGCCGAACAAGCAAAACCGCAAGCCTTGAACACACCAAGACCCCAACAAGAAACAAAAGACAAAGAACAACCCCACCCGAACCCCACGAAACAAAAACAAGAACGCACAACAAGCTCCAAAAACCCTGAACTATGGTGCTTGCTGTCATCCCCAGCTGTTCTAGCTGGAGTTTCCATGATGCTGAAATGGGAGGGCTGCGAATGGAGAAGCCATGGATTCCTCGCATCTGGAAGTTCATTCGGATACCTGCAATGAATCGGGCAATCCAAAACTTGCATGAAGCAAGCAACAAGAAACATCGCATCTGAAAGTCATCGGGATGCAATTTGTCGGAGCCGGTATGTTGATCAGTCCTGTGAGGCTCCATTACGGTAGCCAAGTCCCTGTCATCCCTGCCGTAAACACATCGCAACAGGCAGGCAATTTGCATGGGCAACCCCGCCGCANNACCTGATACACACTTGTGCATCCAAACGCTAGCCCAAATCTGTTCATCTATCAAGCAGAGCTCGATGTCCTAAGGACATGAAGTCCTTGACTGGGGGTCTGAGTACCTTGTCATCTGGACTAAAGGCTCATTCCCTTTTTCTGTGGTGTTTCCCAAACTGTACATGACAGCGCACCATAAAACTGGAAAATGAAACTCTTTGCTCTGCAGGCTGGTATGGATAGGTGATCAGTCTATCCCCCGCTCTATGGCATAGCTTCGTTGCGCAGAGTAGCCATAGAGGGCAGAAATCTTGAAAAAACTCTTAGTAAGAGAGGTCCACACACACACACACACACACACGCAGGGCATGTTTTTTGTTTTTGGCTCCGCATGCGTTGCGTAGCTTCTAGATAAAGCTAGAGATGTGCTTGACCAATGTAGGTTTTACATGTGTTTTTTTTACAAAAAAATCTAACAGTTTACATATCTCACTGTAAAAAACATATTTAAGTCTATATTGTTCCAGAAAGTCTTTGTTTTTCTCGCAAGCTCCGCAACGCACGCGGAGCAAAAAAAAGGCGCCCAGGGCGTGTTTTTTTGTTCCGAATGCGTTGCGGAGCTTGCGAGATGAAAACAAAAAGCACGCATAACAAAAAAAGTAAAAAACATGCGGAGCAAAAAAACAGCACTCTCACCATTCACTGGGAACGTCTTATGCTGCCACTTCTTCGCAGGAGCGCCTCCTTTGGCATGGAACAGCTTGGGAATGTGTACCCAACATCGTGCCTGGCCCTGAGTCGCTTTTTCTTTCAGCGGCACGATTTTAGTGTTAACGACATCATCTATCAGCAGGTGCCTTGATAACACCTGTGACGACTAAGTCTAGGCATGGGTAGGTAGTCTCCCCCACTGGGTGACAAAAGCAAGTGGCTGCAGCCGTAGCAAGTGCAGTGACCGCTTGCCAGTGGAGACGCCCTGTCGCTTTCACTTCCTGCTATTGAAGTGCTTTTGCCGGTTGTTGCTGTAGTGAAGTGCTTGATGCCTCCCTTGAACAGTGTCATACGTCTCTTGGACTTGACCCTTTGGTTCACTCCACGGCCAAACCTCTCCTGCGCTTCGTTCAATGATCTTTCCCTCCAGTCGTTTTGATCAAGTAGTGCTTCTTCGCCTGTATTCAGCATTCTCCAGCCGTGCAGGCGTCACGGATTCAATCGTGCATACGCCTTCAACGCAAGGCAAGTATGTAGTTGATGTGGCAACGTTTTTTGCTTTTAAAAGCAGAGTGGATGTTCTGAAGTTTGTAATGCCAGGCAGCGCAGCAAAATGTTCACGCCCATGAACTTTGAATTGTCCACACTTCTGGAAGGCATGGCTCGAAGCTTGGGCGTGGCGTCTATTTCGCAGAAGATCCGGCCGGAGCTCTTTTGTCATTGTGTGGGGACATGTCAGCAGACCATAGCAGACAGATCGAAGCCGTGGGGTTCTGCTAAGATCATGCAGCCAGGGAAGAAGCGGTGGGAGATGCCTCTCTTGTCAGGCTTATGCGCTTCGCTTTGCCGGGCGAACCCAGTCCAGTCGCGCGCTGCTGCTGGCTGGAGTGTTGCCAGGGGCCAAGGTCAACGTTGCAGATGCATGAGCCTTTCACACAGGACCACTTGATTCCTTGCTATGGTACGCGGAACAGCGAACAGCTATTGCTGCTCCTACATACCACCACCTGCTGCTGCCACCACCACCCACGATACACCACCACATAATGTTGAAGATCAATTCCAGCCAAGCCAAGCTTTAGCTAGGACCCCTATAAGATTGGGAACGTCGCACGGCGTGTGGGTCCTTAGGCCCGGCAACTTCACGCGCGGCAAGGCGCAAAGATCTAAGCAATCTCCCTGTACGACCCTGGCCTGCTTGGAACCCAGGAGGGTCTCCTGGAGCCACCGCGCTGGGATGCTTCAGGAAAGCGCTTCGACTCCACAACTGACGATGCCTCAAGGCCTTGACCGGGGCTGCCAAAATATGAGAGTCGATCTGTCCATGACCCCTAACTGCTGCAGAGGCCCAGGGTCTTCTGCGTCTTCAAAGATTTTCAAGCCCTTCCTCTCTACCTGATCCAGGCCGTGAGAGCGTTTTTGCCAGCGGTCAAAGCCAGATAACAGTGCAAGCACCTCATTCCGCTCGTTTCTTTTCTTGACTCAGGTCATGGTGGCTTCCTGACAAGCAGAAGACTTGGCCAGAGAAGGCGCTTGGTGATTGTCTGCATGTCGTCATGTTGGCCTGGGACATAGCATGCTGTGCTGTCACTTTTGGTGCATTTGCCAGGGCGTTTGGCTTCAGGCAGCGCACACCCGAGGCGGGGAAGCCTGCACATCATCCCGCAAACTACTACGCATTCTTGATTAATGATTAGTTAGTCTCAAAGCTGGAGTGCAGACCTAGATATCATGGAAGGCATGTCCAGCGACTAAGATTATCTTGTTGCGAGCTGGAGTGGTGCGAAGATTTTCCGCGGGATGTTAAAGGGTTGATTGTGCCTTCTCTCACAAAGTCCAGGCGTGCCCTGGGGCCCGCAGCTGTGACTGATGGTAGCGTTGAGGCAGTCAATCTTAACTCCGCGGTCAGAGTAGCTTCACTTTGAGAACGAGCCGGTAATAGCCTGTAGCTGGGACCTTGTCAGAAGTTTGCACTGAAATCTTTCTCTACATTTTCAGATGTTCTACACCGGCAGCTCGAATGACCTCTCAAAGGTTAAATCTTCGCTGCAAAGCAAAGTGCAGTAGCTAGGGCATTTTGCAGTCAGCTGCATAATGCCAGGACACACTTGCAATGGAGGGCATCACAAGTATGCTTCGAACCTCCGAGCCCCTCATAGGTTGGCTACTGGCAGAGAAAGTCTGCTGGTACCGTGCCTCTGCTGACAGGTCTGCAGCAGAATTAGATGAGCATGTTCTATCAAGCGTACGAATCTGCAGACCTGATGATGTGTGATATGTTAATGAGGCTTTGCCTGTTGTGATGTCTCCGTTGAGTGGCCGCAGTCAGCTTCAAAGACATGGGAACGTTGACGAACTACTCACACCATCCTGAACGAATCAGCACCGCTTGTAAAGGTGTTGGTTCTGAATTAAATTGCTTTTGTGAAGCAATTGCGACAAACTCCCTGAGTCGCTGCCTCGTACTGGAGAGGAGCCAGAGGCAAAAAATGCTTGCAGAAAGCAAAGCTCCTGATTTCCATGCAGGCCTGGAACGGGCCTACAGAAATCGAGAGCTTTGCTAGGATTAGGAGGCGGAACCCAAATGCTATGAATCAGAACAAGTTTTGAGGAGATTCAAACTACCTAGCAAAATGATGATGTGCCTCAGGGAAGATACAGTCCTCAGCAATAATCTAGTCTCCGAACTCAATCTAGGCTCAAGTACTGCGGTGATCAAGTGCACGGATGTAACCTTCTTGGTATGCATGTAGATGATGTATGCCCTCATATGCAAGTAAGACACCGAAGCTAGCATGACCCTGTAGCCTGGACCTACCTGTTGAAACCTAATATCGTCCAACCTTGGGTGACTTTACAGCTTAACCTTATCTTGGCTATCATGCGGTTCATCCAGGAACTCCGGACATCAAGCTTGCCGCCGCATATTGCGAAGGTGTCGGCCTGTTGTGCTCTACTGACTTCTTCTAACGCACTCTGTGTGGTGTACATTGCTCCCAGGCATCCAGTTGAACAGCAGCAAATTTAAAAGCAACACAACAACAACTTGCTGTGCTGACAGTCACGCTGCCCCTTGTCCCCCCTCCAGCAGGTAACTGAGAACAATCACGCAAAACTAGAACGCTTCTCAACATCTGCGATGCGGCCCAGAGCCATGCCAGCAAAGCGAGCAGCTTGGTTGCGCTTCACCGTCTTGCTTTCCAACCAAGGCCTCACCAGTGGCATGGGGCCATGGCATGACTCTGATACAGCAGGAGAGCAGCCAAGGCCCATTTGCCTGCGAGTCGCGGCGGAATCTGGAGAACCAGAAGCCTGGTCAGAGTTGGGATCGGCCAAAGCACAGGTCAACCCATCCTAGGGTCTTAGACTCATGGGTATGCAGAGGCCATTTGTTCCTTCGATGTCCATGTGTGGCACATGCGGCTGCAGAACGGAGGAGCGCTACGGCCGCGGCACGCCGGGCAGCTGCGGCTCTCTGCTCAGAAAATTCTGGAGACCAGGAGCATCTTGAAGCAAGAATCCCCCGTCAACATGACTGGACTGCAATGGGGCTGTCTTTGGCGCCATTGCTTTTGCTTATGGCAGCATGCAGAGTCCCAAGAGCTACCTCTTTGGCAGCAGGCTGCACGGCCAAGCAACAGCCTGAAAGCTGCTCTGCGCGCGGCAAAGGCTGGAGTGTGCTTGAAGGTTCATGGTGTTTACCAC
>CAJNIZ010044815.1:148988-159314 GCA_905231905.1 Symbiodinium pilosum
TGCTAAACAGCACGATCCTTCAAGTGGGAGGAGGGGAGTTTTGAGATGGGGAGCAGTCAAACATCTGTTGCTGTACTGCCAGCTAGATGAAGACTTGCAATCCTCCACCCGAGCAAACCAAGACATCCTACTCTGAGCACCCAGCGATGCTCCATTCAGTGCATGGATGTGAGAGAGGGTTCCCAACGCTCCATGAACGCTCGGGTAAAGTACTGCGTGATGGCGCTGAACAGCGACCTTCGTAACGGCAGAGCTGTGCGAGCACCTGAATCAAGCACTCTATAATCTGCCGCTGCCTCAGGCATGTTGGAAACGGGCGGAGGCCTGGCAAATTGTGCATTGTGAGCGGCAATTTGCATTACTAAGTCCTATTCACATGCCGCAAATGCGCCCTGACAGGCACAGCGCCTCGCACGAGCCAAGCGCAAATCGAAGGTACGAGCTAAATCGCGGCCAAGGACATCTGTGACTTGCGAGAAGTTAAGAGTTTGACAAGGTTGAAAGCCGTGCGATTTGAATTCACAACTAGTCTTGTACTAGACACCTCGCTCCGCGGGCGCAGTTTCCTACTGATCTGGGGATGTTTATTTGACTGAGGACAACTGCCCAGCCCGACCAAAGTGTCGAGGCAAGCATAGAAGTGAGTGCGACTCTCAAGCAGGCTGGGATCTGTGACTGTCCTCTCGCTCTTGCCCTTTACCGATGTGGATTCAACCGCGCGATTGAGGCAGAATCTGTGGCTTTAGCTGCCGCTTCTTGTAAGGAGGCCGTGCTCGGGTTCGTCCTAGCACTGCAGCAGTCATTAAGTCGTATTGAAGCACTGGAAGTCAGTCTGCTTTGGCGGATTGCACATTGAAGGATGGGCCGGATAGGCCAGCTTTCACATCACTTTGCTCTGGTCTGGAGGCATGGGACGCGAAGGAGGCAGTCCGGCTTCTCCGACGGGCAGCTGCGCTAATGGAGCCATGAGCTTAAGATTGATTCGCATTGCAGGGGAAAGGATGTCACAAGTGCTACGCCAAAAGTATTCTCACTGCAAGCTCGAGCTTTGCCGATAAGCTTGCATCTTCAGGTCAACACAGGCTGCGAGGCGGGTTTAGCTGAAGGAAGATGAAGCAAGCATCTTCTTATTGGAGCTCCTCTGTACGCTGCAAGTCTGCGGCATCTTGGCAGTTGCTAGGAAGCAGCTGCGGAAGGCTGCAAACGATGTGCTGCAGGCTGGGTGTTTCTTCAAATAATCGCCTAAACCTGAAAGCTGAGAAAGTCTGTAGAAAGAAAGGGCAGGCATCCTTGCACGCCACACCATGCCCTTGGCCCATGGCCTCTTCAGTAGCTGACTTCCGTAAAAGCGTATCAACTCTTTTCTCACTTGGCGGCATCTGACAGAAAGCCTCGCCATCCTTCCTGGAAGCTTGTTCACCTGCTAGACTCCTTTTTTTGCAATACGTTGCAATACTGTTATTGAGGTACTCGACGTGGAGGATCCCAACACTCGCAGCCTGGTTGGCGATGCTCTGCGCACGTACTGCGCCCAGTAGGATGGCAACTGGGGCAATGTTTGCACGAACTCCCGCGAAATGTTATTGCATTGGCCAGGAGCTTCATTTGTCCCGTTTCCGCTGCCCAGGTTTGGCGTGCAATGAAGGCTGGTCAAAGGCGTGTGCAAAAAGAAGCTGCGCTATCCAAAGACTGCGCGACGCTCGTAATACACTAGGCAAAGAGATGCAAGGACCAGCCCGCCGTGAAGCCTCATTTTGTAGCTCAGTTCAGTGCGATGTAGGGCTCTTCTTCTCTGCGATGCTGTGCGGCAGCATCAGGTCAAATTCGTTAGTGAACAGCAGCAGCCTCTTCACCGCACTTGACGCCCAAGTCAAGTGCACTCACGCGATCTACTGTATGACTGTATGATTTTGGATTCACGGATTCACTTAGAGTCACCATGGCTTGGCCATGATCCCGCCTCAGGGGTATCGTGTGCGCGCCTCAGTTGACAGCAGCGTTGTACAAAGCTTGCAGGTAAAGTCAGCACTTTGTGTATGCAGTTTCATTTGTGCAAATGCTGGGGCTTTGGGAATGTGTGAAAGCACAGCGAGGGTTAGCTGGACGCTCCCCTCACAGAGCATGGATGGAATGAAACATTGATGAATGGCCTTTGGCTAGCAGCTGACCTCGGGACTGAACAAGATGTTGTTGTTTGCTTACTCCAGGTTATCTTGTTTTTCTCGGGTTTCTAGGGCTCACGGCCAGCGCAAGGAGTCCTGGCGCTGGGTTTGCAGGGCAGCGCTGGAATTTCTTGCTTTGAAGAATTGCAGCCAGACTCAGAGTTGATGTCGCATTCGGAAGTGCGTGGAAACATGAATTTCACAGGGTGCGCCTGGCATGGCTTTCGGTGGGCCACGCCCCGTCGAGACTTGGCCGTGAGTGATCGGGGTTGTCCAGACATCATGATTTTCTTCGTACGAGCCGTGTCCCAACGTGTTGCGGCAATTCCAATGAGTTGACGAAAGGTTTAGTGGCTGGAGGTGCCTGTGTCCAGTACCCCATGGAGGGTTTTTATCCATATCGACCTTAGAGAGCCTGTCTGCTTGGCTGTTGTTCCAGAGACTGGGAGGCATTGCCTGATAGTGTTTGCATTGTGGGTTGTAGACAAGCTTGAAAGTAGAATCTGCGACCAGGGCTTGGCTTGGCCTGACAGGAGCGAATGGTGTCCATGCCGACATGCAAATGCGACCAAGCTGCAACCAATAGCTGTAAGCAAGCGCACGGTTGTACCAGATTTTCAGTAAAAAGCTTGGAGAGCTGGCTCTACCCGTGCTGCACTCATACACTTCAGCTTCGGGCACTTTCCTTTCGTGTTTCCTGCAAATCTAAGACGGATCACAAGCGTCGCCAACGGCGCTGCACCGAGCGGTTGCAGGAGTGACTTGGAGGATCAGTCCCAGGCTTCAAAAAGTGCACATTTACAGGTGCCACATGTGGCCCAGATCCAAGGAATTTCAATTGAAGGCAAGTTGACAAACTACTCATAACATTCTTGCATGCAGCTAAAGCCAGGCCAGCAAATTCAAACCCAATTTTTCTCACAAAGGCGCATCCCGCAAGTGCTGAGGCTGCGCGGCCGCCGCCTCAGGACAAGCTTGACATTGATATTCGTCGTTAGTGAGGACATGGCAACGGGGTAGAAGAGTACTTATTGGGCATTCAGAGTCTCCACTTCCCGGACAGCAGCACGGCACTTTTGAGGCCTCGACCTGCTTTGTCGCCATGCGCAACATCAAATTGGGTTGCGTGCCCTGCCCCGTAAGCTTCAAGAGTTTATAGCGCCTGAAGTGAGTAATAATAGAACTATTATTTCGAACTATTGCACGGAGTGCAAGCAGAGGTATGCGAGTCCCCGAGTGCCGGCGCAGCCGGCGCTCTCCTCCACAGCCAGGTGAGGGTTGCCAGCTGAGCACAGTCAACAAATTGTCCATGGTGATGCCACCATTCGAACGGATTCGAACGTGGTGGGTGCTTTGGCAGCATGGGGCTGATGCAAACTTGTTCTTTGCAGGTCACAGGTTGCCCAGAGCATGCTCTCGCCTCGGTTGGCTCCAGAGGCGTCGGTCACTAGCTTTCCCTGGGCGTGGCAACTATGCTTGCAGCACCGCGTAGGTTTGCAAGGCATTTCTTGGCTGGGGGCTGCTTGTGGCAGCCACTGTTCTGGCTAAAGTATAGGCTTATTTATCGGTGTTAATCACTTCTGTTGACTTGGCGCGTTGTTCCTAAGAACTACATGTCGACACATGCTTTGCCATTTGCAGCTATCTGAACTGAGGTAAGACGGAAATCCAGCGGAACCTCCAAACGAACCTGATCATGAGCTACGAAGCATGCGCTTACTCCTGGCCATTGCAACCCGACAGGCTGTGCAGGCTGTGGACATGCTGAGCCGATCCCGGGAGGCAGAGAGCTCGCGATGTTGTGCCGTCGCAGAAAGTTCAGTCACCTTACTGACTGAAGGCGTTCGTCTTGGTCAGTGGTCCAGCCCGGTCCACTGTCGCAGGCCAGCGTGCTCTGCCGGAGAGATGTTGAGACATTGTTGAAATGTTCAGCCACAGCCTTTCACAGCAGGTCACTTTGGTCCATCGCCACCCACATCGCCGCGTTTCGACGCCCCGCAGTCGCCCAGGCATAGGTTGCATTTGATAGGCAGCAGTGGGAATGATACTGTGAGATATCGTACTCTTAGCACGAACCGGAAGACCTTCTCGATGGTGTATGCGCACTCTGGGACAGGTTGACAGCCCACGCTCGGCCCGGTCAGACAGCGCAGCAGGCCCTTTGGCTGGGCAGTCCGCTGGAAACTGCAGCGCATAACGTGCCGCTGCCAACCCTTTTTCCGTAAGCAGACTTCAATAGATTCAGTCCAACACTGTTGGAGAGGTGCGGCCTCCTTTGTGGGAGCAGCGCGGGCCTTTGCAATGGCCGGCCTGAATTTGAAAGGCTGTATCTTGCGGATGAGGAACCATTTGTTTGACTGAAAAGGCAGGAACGTGGGACAGGTAAAGATGCCTAGACTCCTTTGCTAACCGCAATCAAGCTCATCAAGCGCTTGGCGGAGTTGGGTGCTGAGGCACCATCAACAAGCGTTGAGGCAACTGCGCCGTGCAACGCTGCTCGGCCTTAAATTGACAGCCGTGCAGCACTGCACGGCACTGCGCAGCACCGCAATGCAGCGCAACATGGATCTTAGCGAGAGCAAGAGAAACTGGAGGCCAGCTGAGGGCCCGCTGCCTTCGCAGAGCCGCCTTGTCCCAGGTATCACAGTGCCAACGAGCTTCGGTGTCCCAGAGCTGTAGCAGCGATCTCTATGCAGGCGGAGGTCCGCGACCACCTGCTCGGGAGTCTCTAAGCTGCCAGCTAGATGAAGCGTGAAGCAGTAGCATCAGCAGCCTCTCCGACCTCTGTAGAGCTAAGGACAAAAAGTATCACAGCACAGGCTCACGCGGCTCAGGCGATGCAACCCACGGACCCAACTCTCTGTCATCCCATGGATGCAGCGATGTCCACGCTGACCCCAATGATGGCCTCGCTTCCAAGCCGCAGTGAACACCTACCCTGTGGACCGCAGGCCTTGGCCGCGACTCCGCAGCCGCCACAAGTGCCTGCGGAGATCGTTGCTCGTGCTGGTTCAGGCCCACAACCCCCTCGAACGTGCGCCCAGCCAACACGAAGCCCTGAGCCAGAGAATCCGGATGCAGCGTGCTATGAAGCGCTGACTACGACAAACTCAAAGGACTCCGCTGAAATTTCAACTCATGTCATGTTTTCGCCCAAGAAACATGACGTTGTCCCCCCGCCCCCTTGTCATTCACATTTCCAGGACTCTCAATGTCTTTTTGTTAGCGGTGTTTTTATCTCCCATGGCGCCAAGCTAGCCAGGCCGAGTCAACCTACCAAAGTCAATCCAAATTCACTGCCCCCCATAAGTTTAAAACAGATCACTGATTCCTCCCCCTTCGCAATTGCATATCTCGGCTCCAGGAGCCTGAGGCTGTTGAGCTGCAGCCAGCGCCTGGCACAGCGCCATCTGACGTGGCAGGAACTGCATCGCGCCACCCGGCAGCGATTCGCTTCGGCCACAGCGCCAGGATGTTATCTCCCCGCTGCTAGCAGTCAAGACGCGTGAGGTGCGCTTGGAGCCTTGCCCTCAGGCTCCAGCCCGAGCTCAACATGCGAAGCTGCCGATCAAACTGGTGAGCCAGAGGCAGGAGGGTTTGGCTCCGTTTTGTGGCCGCATTTAATGTGCCTCATTAGGTCTGGAAGGATCGTAGACCATGATAACATGAGACTTTTGTTGAGGGAGTGCTGCTTGTAGCATGCAACGCGTGTCATTGAATATCAGGACGGCTCGGAAACAAGCAGGCTTGACTCACTTTGCAAGATGTTGCCAGGAAGTCGAAGCTCAGAGTTCTGGACGGGAGACGTTGCAACCTCAGCTAGCGAAATTCTGCACACAGGCTCCTCGTGTCTCGTTGCAGCTCAGGTTTGATTCCCCCCGTGACGCCTGCTACACAAGTAGCGGCAAGGCTGGGTCTAAGGGATGCGAAAGAGCCACTTCTACGATCCAAAATCGGATGCGCTCACGCTTCATTCATCCTGCTCTGCGAGTTTAGCATGCTGCTAAGCGGTTGCTAAGCTGTGAACTCTCCGCCAGTTCCGCGTGCCGCTGACACAACAGTTGGACACTGTTGCTGTCATGCGTTGCGGTCGGTTGGGTACTGATTGCCGCCACGGACTGCTGGCGGCTCCGATGGTAGTATGGCATCATGATTTGCGGCGTTTGCTAGCAGCATGCTGCTCTTCAACTTTCATATTTTGCTGAAGACAACACTGTATCAGGCACCGCCCGCCGAGCCGCTTCTTGCACGCTTGGCATTCTTGGAGGCTCGATGAAGCGCGCGCTTTCATCCTTCAGTATTCGTCTGCTTGCGCTAGCATGCCGGTTGCAATACTCACCTGTACCACTGAAAGTCAGCCACCTTGCAGAAGCGAGCGCAGGCGCAGGTGTCCGATCGCCACTCTGCCTGCAGGATTTTCAAGAAACCTTCTGTCCAGGACGATGTGTGCTCAATGGGATGCATGTTTTTATTTGAGACTCTGGTTTGGATGGTGTCCGCATCTAGTGCAACAGGTCTGCAGATGACTGGCAGACAGTTCGCCTGTACTCTGAGGTGCCAACTTGTTGGCGTGCCGCAGCTGCAACTCCAAATCACAGCTGGGCAATCTTTTTCAAGATGGGTCATGGGCAGGGTTAGGCAAGCAGAAAGCGTCTGCAATTCTGATTTCCGCGCCTCAAGCTTGCAAGGCACATACATCGGCAGCAGGAGCAGCTGAACCGCTTGGAGGCTGACCACTGTTGCATGCAGCACACACCGTGTAGTCGTGTAGACAAGAACACTTGAGAGTTCCAGTAATAACGAGCTGAATGCACAGACAAGCTTCTAGGTGATGTTTCCTGCCAGCATTTTGGTGTTTGCTTTTACCCGCGTTCACAGGATTTCACAGGAATTCATTTGCCAAAGGCTTGAGAGTGCAACTGCCCGTGTCTAGCTCGACGCCAGGCTCTTGCAGAGGAGAATGCAGAACTCCGTGCCCAGCTGCAGCGGCCAAAGCGAGCGAAGGCACGGTATGGCAAGGTCATGTAGTGCCTAGAACAACCCGTTGTTGCTTCTTGTGAGCAGGGGCCAGCAGCTCCTGAAGCCACAAAGAGAGAGCTGCGCATTGAAGGCCTGGAGTATCCTGGAGTTAAAGGGAGTGGAGTCAAGGAGTGGGAATACCCATCCACATCATTTCACAGGGCCTTGTGCGCATTCTATGGTTTGGGTTGTCACTACAGCAGTGAAATCAAGCAAATCGAGCAATTGAAGCTTTAGGTGGGAAACTGGCTTGCAGCAATCCTGCTCCAGGAAGATTATTATCCAAACTGATTGAGTTAACCCTATTGAGGTCCCGCTGCAGCGACAGCGGCACCTGCTCTCCGAGATTCGCCGCCGCCAACGATGCCTCCCAGGCTGCGCGTCAGTAGCAGCCCACGATCATTGTGACGACCTTCCGGGAATGTCTTGGGGATGTGCAGGCGATTTCGGACTGCACCCGGGGAGGCCAGTGGGGTTGTCGGTGTGTAGTGTAGGAAGTCGAGCGTGATCAGATTCCTGCATGTTTGTTGGATCGCTGAATGCAGCATGGATGGAATTCATGTAAAGCCGTTTGTTGGAAGCTACTTCAGGTGAGAAGGCAGGCAGATGCAACTGTAGCTGCACCCTCAGCGACCCAGTGCCTCCCTTTTTTGTTTGATGGTTGAGAGATGAGATTGATTAGAGTGGCATTGCAATGGAACTAAAGGTGCTTACCGCTCGCACAACGCCCCGCAGCCCTGGTCATGGTGGCCCCTCCGAGGCTATTCCGGGGGATTGGGGCTCTTTTGTTGTCGGCTCTGCCCTCTCATCCGTTAAGGAACATAATGGAATGCCATTTACGGCTAACAACAAAATCCAAAGCTTAATGGCGAGGGTAAAGCACGACAGCCAATCTTCGAAATTTCGAGATTGATCCAGAGTTTATGTGGTCCCCTGTAGTTATGCACCCCAAGCCCGATGTAGAGGCTGTTGGGCTTGCCCTCATGGTGATGATGTCACATTGGATGATGCATCAACAGGCCAAGGTCGCCATAGTGGAGCAGACGCTGGCAGAGCCTTGGATCTATGGAAAGGGGCATTGTCAGCACCATTTAGCCCTGCACGGCGTGAAGCAACCTGCAGCTGTCTATTCCACATGCATGCGGTTCTTTAGTCTAAAGACCCTCCCAAAACTCTGCAATGCTTGCTGTTTGATTGCACAAGTAGTTCCGTTAGTCTTCAGCATTAGTCGCAAGTGTAGAGGCTATGGAGTAGCTTTCATGTCTTCAGCCAAGGAGTTGGAGCGAGCCCTAGGGCTGTCCGAGTATCCTGACAGCAATCCTTGTAGACGTTCTTGTCGCTCTTATGGATTCGATGTCTGTTCTCCGGCCTTTCTCCGCTGAGGAACAAGCAGCTGATAATCGAAAAGTGAGGAGAAGGCTGCTTCCTTGTAAGGTTGACATAACTTTGCAATACTTTGCATTGTGTGCTTGGTATTGCACCTACAGCCTTGTTGACTTGGCGAGCTCTGGCGGTGGTTGCAAATCGGTTGCATGAAGCATTTCCGCACATGCTGGGGTTCGTACAAATTTTGTTTTCTTGTGCAAGCAGCACCGAATGTAGACAAGGTGATGAGGTACTAAACAAGGCAGAATGCGAGTGGCAACGCAAGTAGTGCAGGCAAACGGCCCTGCCCACAGTGAGCTGCGTATCGGCATTGCAAAGAGTGATCGGAAGCGTATCACCCCCATGAATGTAGTTTCACCGGCTTCAGATCCACGATGCTATAGAGTTATGTGAGCTAATTAGAAGCAGGAAAGTCGCACGCCTCGCCATCTAGTTGCACAGTCTATGTGCTCCTGCTACTGCTGCCGTCCACTACTGCCGCTTATTGCTCAAATACGGCCTTTGATTAGGCCCGCTGACACCTTGATAGGCGCCGCTGTTGCCAGCGGTGCTCCTGTCACTGTACGCAACCGTGCCACTGTGACTCTGGCTCTTGCTGATTAGCTTGAGAACCCCCTCACGGAGATTTGAGCCATTCGCACCTAGATGGCCAGCTGAGACCAACTTGAGTGCAATACAGTGATAAGATTTTCGTTTTTGGTGTGTTCAACTCAGCATGGTTGCGGCCAAGGTTGATGAACACCTGTGGGGCCGTGTCTGCTGTGCAGGATAAAACAACTTTGACCGATGGCCGCTGGGAGGCCCGGAGTCGCGGAGACTCAGTGCGCCTGGTCTTGTGAGGGAAGTGCGTAAAACTGCACACGCGCATGTCTTCCATCTGTGCAAGGGCGCCAGCGTCGAGACTTGCAAGTGCGAGGTCTGAAATTTTCCGACATTGAGCCGTTGAAGCTTTTGCACTTCAGTTTGTCTTGAACATCATTAGAGGACCATGGGATTGGGACTCTGCAGTCATTCGCGCCGCCAAAATAGAAATCACATAATGACGAGAAACTTGCGTTAAATGCAGCCCTCCACGAACCAACTGCTCACCGTTACGCTCACGTCCGAAAACAGATACACATAGTCCACCCCACACGCTTGTGCGTGAACAAAGAACAGGAGTCCAGTCCATTCCAATGGTGAATTTCCCCAGCCAGTTTCCTTACCTGCTTGGTCGCCACAAAGCACCTGCATGGAGGTCGTTTTAGTCCAACATGCTTGCATGTCTCCAAAGCAAACCATGTGATCGCAATGACCTGGCTGGAATATCATGCGTGCGGTGTGTGGGCTGGGCGGTGTTCCATATCAGCGGCGGCATAGCAGCTCTCCGGTTTTTTCGAGGCGTGGCACATCATGTTGTTTGCGCGACGTGTGCTGCTAGCTCGCAGAGGCGGCAAACCCTGGGGGCAAAACGAGGGGTTATTCTTTTCGGTGCCTCATGTCAGCTGGACAGATAGGCACCATGGTCCATTTCTTGCAGGGTCAGCTTGCAGATTCAGCGTTTCACCGGGTTTGTGTGCTTGGCTATCTTGGCCATGTCCGATGAGTAGCTCTTTTTTTATCGCGCGCCAAACGGTTTGGGCTCTGAGCGGCCGATCTCGTCATGCATGCGAACGGTCGCGCTGCAATTTTCAAAGTGGTTGCATTTGCCTGGCTAGCCCATTCCACCTGGTGTTCAATCTCAAAGACTCCTTGGCCCAGGGTTCATCAGGCATTCAGC
>CAJNIZ010044816.1:143-30983 GCA_905231905.1 Symbiodinium pilosum
GCCGCACCCCATTTTCCCCAGCCAGTGAGCCAAGCACGCCAGCATCATGAGCATCAGCCGCATCCCATTTTCCCTAGCCCGCAGGACAAGCCAGCATCCACGTTTTCCCGCCGCATTTCTGCAAGCCACCAGCCCTTTGGATGGCTAGTCATTGTATTATCGAGAAGGTCATGAAGAGGACAGTTAACGCTCATTGCGACTTCCTACAATTGTATGCTTGTGTCAACGAAGTGTTGATATCATTGCTTCCATTTCTAGTACACTTCTTTTTCCGCTCAAAAAACACCCTCCTATGGCGCAATGGCGTGCCTCAGCGGCTGATCCTCCAGAAGGCTTTCTTCATCACTCGCCTTCGGGCAGCAAAACGAGCGACCATGCAGGTGTCTCTGGGGTGAGATGACGGGGCTGCAAGGGACCAGATCAGATTGAAGTCAGCCTCAGCACCCCTTGCTGAATCCTCAATTTGCAATACCCCTCACCCTCAAGATGCGCCACAAGCGGTGGATCTTGTTTGCTTACCCTTCCAGGCATCGCCAGCCTCATCCTCCTACTGCTGCCTTGGTGGTTGTTGTTGTTGTTGTTGTTGCTGTTGTTGCTGTTGTTGCTGTTGTTGCTGTTGTTGCTGTTGCTGTTGCTGTTGCTGTTGCTGTTTCTGTTGCTGTTGCTGTTGCTGTTGTTGTTGTTGTTGATGTTGTTCTTGTTGTTCTGGTCGTTGTTGCTGTTGTGGCCGTTGATAATGATGAGGACGATGATGTGTCTTCTTCTTCTGCTATCTCTACAGAACTCCACGCAGCCCCAAAGCAGACCGTACATGCAGACCAACATCCAAATGTGCTTCTCAAAATCAAGGCTCCTCTTTGTACATGTTGTATGCATTTTAACGAGCTTTTCAGTAGAGGGTACTCGTAAGCCTGCACAAGCGCACGATCCCCGATTCTATACCCTAATTGCACCCTAGGCCTCACATCCTACACCCTAATGCCCATACCATATCATCCCTGCACTTGAACCCCTAGTTCCTCAACCAACCTCAACAAATACCTCAAACCCCCACATGAGCTAGTATTTCCCTTATTAACCCCTATCGTACTCCCCCATATAATCCCACCTGAAAGTAGCTCACATAAGGCAGGTGCCTCATCCCCACCACACCTGCGGCGGCTTCGAGGTTTCAGCCCAAGGCGTTGACGCTCTGCCTCCTCTGGACAGAATTCGTTGGGTATGCCTTGGGTACTGCAACCACCCTGTAACAGTCTATACTGGGGATCATATTCAGGGCTATGTCTGACTGCATTATAGGTATTATCCGACTGTTACGGTGAGAATTGGTTGGGCAGGCCTTTTCTGGGTGGTACCTGGACATCCCAAATACCCATCATAGTAACCATACCCATCATTTTGGGGTGAAAGGCTATCGTTATGGGTGTTTGGGAGGTCCAGGTATGAAGTCCTCTTTTAAGGGTCCCTTGCTTTAGGTTCTAGGCACCTTTCCGACTGGGCATCTGAAAACCGGGGGCGGTGCCATGTTGTTTCAGGGTCAGGGTGTAGGATTCAGCGTTTGCAGTCAGCGACGTCTTTCAGGGTACCCTCAAGGATCCTCGTCAAGGGCCCAGGCTCGATCAAGCTCATCACAGCAATTCCCGAATAAGGGCTTGTAGCAGGTGGATTCTGAGATTTTTGGGCTAGGAGACTGTGACTCCCATTCGGTGATCTTTTGCTCCCTTTTACTCCCAACACAACCACGCCTCCCTGCCAACCCAAACTGTGCAATCCAGCAACGAACACAGAATCCATCCCTACGACGAATCCACATACTCTAGATGCCTAGGAGACAGAGACAATTCTATGCACAATAAAACCGGGAAAAGTCGCGGCAAAACCTGAGACATGAGCTTTGTACAATTGTTACTTCCGGAATAAGAGAATATGATCCCTACAATGTTCCCTCATTCCCCACGGACCCTAAACCCTAACCCTATACTATACTTCAGTATTCCCTACTAACAACCCAATAATATTTTCCCTTATTCCCTACTGACCCCCAGTAACTGTTAAACCCTAAACCCGAAATCCTAAACGCTAACCCCTGAACTGGCCCGAACCCTAAATATGTAGCCCCTAAGCCCTAAATATGTAAATCCTAAACCCTAAACCCTAACCTCTAAACCCGAAAATAGAACACCCCTAAACCCTAAATACATAAATCCTAAACTCCTAACCCCTACACCCTAAAACCTAAGTATGTAACCCCTACACCCTAAATATATAAACCCTAAACCCTAAATCTAAAAACCCTAAACTCTGAACGCTAAACCCCACATATATAAACACTAAACTCTAAACCCAAAACCCTATATGTATAAAGCCTAGACTCTAAACCCGGGAACCCTAATCCCTGCTGTCCTCTGACAGCAGAGCCAGGCCTCGATGGGCATTGCAAGGCTTACGGCTTGGGGATTCAAAGTTTAGGTTCTGCACATGTAGATTTTTTTGGTTTAGGGTTTTATACATTTACGGTTTAGAGTTTTCATATTTAGGGTTTAGGATTTAGGATTCAGGGCTTCGGGTTTAGGTGATATAGGTTCTATGTTTAGAGGATGTAGGATGCAAGGTGTTTAGGTTTTGAGGTCTAGGGTCTAGGTTTTTTTGATTTACTGCTGGGGATTTAGGATTCGGAGGATATATGTTTTATTGAGGCATTAGTGGGAAAATGGAAAAGAACATGAAAACGGCTATTTAGGATTTAGGGTGTTTAGGGTTTCGGGGCTCCATGTGCTTCAGTGTCGGGATCCCAGCAGAAGCCAAAGGAGCCTAAAAAACGCAGGTCTCACAACGCTTTCTTAGGACAGCTGGTCTTGATACATGTCCAGATCCTGGAAGAAAAACCCTAAACCCTAACCCCTCAACTTTCTAAATCTCTGCACCCTAACCCCTAAACCTCTGAACCCTAGATGAGGGAAGAGTGGGCTTGGTCCTAATAGGACCGTCCTATTGCTGGCCAAAGCACGTCTTCGAGCCTCTTGGAGAGCCGCTGATGGGTCCACCTCATTACTCTACTGCTGCTGTTAAGTACCGTTATTACTAGGCTTATTACGTTTATTACAAATAATGTCATGAATACTAATAACTAATATTCTTATTGCTATAACTAATACTATTACTAATACTATTACTATTACGGTCACTATTACTATTACTATTATTACCATGATTACCACGGTTATATTCTTATTACTTTGATTCCTATTGCCATCACTTACTCTTTCATGCAGGACATGTGCCACTGATGATCCAACAGCACCCATCTCACCTTGACAAGGTTGTCATGAACATCTATCATATCAGGCCGCAGTCATCCACGAGGCAGCTGGGCGCTTGCATCGACTTTCCAAGACCCGCACGCCCTCTCCACGATTCACGAGAAGCCTGGCCAGTCAGGAACATCATCTCTCCAACTACCAGCAGATGCAAAGGCGGAATGGTAGAAGAAGCAGTGTAACTGCCACTGCCGCTAATCAATTATGCATCAGTTGCACCTGCCGTAAATCCGCACGATAGGAAACCTCCTCCCATCTTGCAACAAAGACCGTTACCATGACAAATACACTGCAGGAGGCAGCGGCCTCCGGCGCTGCCTTGCTGCCTCATCTTCATCCTCGTCATGTCTACATCTGAGGCAGTTTTGCAATCATCGATGCAGCAGGATCAGATCACCATTCTGAATCTACAGAAGTTCTCATGCGAACAAGGACAAGTGGGGTTGTATAAAAAAACCCGTTCCTATTTCATTGACCTAATTCAAAAGGTTGTTGTCGTTTTATTGTCCTCTTATCGTTTTGCCAACTTTTGGACCTTATCCTTTTCGTTTGTGTTCTCCTCTTACTGTTCTTGCAACTAAAGCCCCACGTTTTGCACTTCGCAGCGCACCAGGACATAAAAAAGAATACTGGAAACGGGGGGAGGGTTGTGAACAGTGCGGTATCGCTATTATTTCTGTAGCAGATCTGCATCCAACGAAAGCCGCGTCAGAGTTTTCTTCTGTGGAGCGGAGATAAACAACAAAACATCAATACAGTACGAGATGGCATGACAAGCCAGATGCTCCCGGCACATGCGAGCGAGCCTTTCTGTGAAAGTGTCTGCTTCATTGGCTTGCCGTTGTACAAAACTAAACGGCGCTTAAGACAAAGCCAATGGAATGCTTCTTGGTGACACTGCTGGAGCTCTGCCTTTTGACATGTACGTAGCCCCCATAGAAGGAGCTAAGGAACACAACAGCAAACTTGGTAGTTTCGAGTTATAGTTGAGGTTCCATGGTTGACCCAAATAGCTTTTGGCAGACATGTATCGCCATACAGTCCCTTTTTGGAAGAGTTCAGAGTTTCTGAAGTGATGTCCAGCACGTCAGGGACCGAATTCCCGATAAGTTGAGCTTCCACAAATAAATAAAAAGACATGCATGGCTATGAGAAGCGGGAAGATACATCTAGGGCATGCAAGGTTTTCGGGCCACTTTAGCAAATTCCACCATGGAGGTTCAAGGAAATTGCTTACGACTTTTAAGTGGGTTCATAACCGCTATGTGTAATCCCCCTGCCAGGCCTGATACAGATTCAATGGCATGAACCATCTACTTCAGTACCTTTCGAAACACTAGTGTTGCCTGTAAGAGACCATAGTGACCAGAGGGTACTGATACGATCAGATTATAAGTTTGATGTTCCCTACTTGCAACCCCTATAAACCTGTCTATAGATCCAGCTCATGTCCTTTTCTATTTGATTCTCCATTACTTGGGGTAATGTACGCAATGCAAAGTCCAGCCTCCTCGTCATCTTCTCCTGCCCTCATAGCTAATCGCTCCAGGTTGTCTGTCAGCTTGCCTTGCCACCTTGGGGCTTCCTGAAATTACGGATCTCCTATGCATTTCCATGTTCTTTTCCATTATCCCATTGTGGCAATCATTATTACCACTACTATTATTACTGCTATGATTATTTTTTGTTATTATGCGTGAAGTCCAGGTAAGTAAGGCTACATGCTTGTTGGGGGGCGCTAAGGGACCTACAATCTTGGTAAAAGCTCGAGTCACCCGTCTGGCGGTCTGGCTTAGCATATCTCAGCCTTGTGGGCTAAGGCTCCTCTCAAATAATGGATCCTTGGTTCAAAAACCCTCTTCAAAGGGACCCAGACTGTGAAAGTGCCATCTGAAAAACGCTGGGGGGGGTTTGCCATATGGCTTTAGACCTTCATCACTGTTAGATTTCCCGAAATGCGGGCGCCCCCTTCTATCCCCCAAAGTACAACAATACTGCTTGCAATGTGAGGACTGCCCAAGCGGGATCTCTAAGTCTTGGCCAATAGACTTGAGGTAGATTTGTGGTGTCCTCACCTTCTAGAATTAGATATGGACTGTCACACAGCGTTGTCACTTTGCTTCAGGGTTCTTGAATACAGTACAGTCGCTGCAAAGCATTGGTGCAAGTCACTACTGACTGTGCTTACTCTGCAGCCAACGCTATGTTCGGGCTGGTGGTCTCTTACCTTTCTGCTACTAGATGACTTGGTATAGCCCAAAAAAACATTAGGACACATCCAGATGCGCATATACTCATACACATGTGTTCGCGTTCGGAAACATAATTGTGCGTATGTATGTATGTATGTATGTATGTATGTACGTATGTATGTATGTATGTATGTGTATACATATAGCCACACACATGCAGATGAATATCCTTGTCCCTGGATGAGGAACCCCGCCTGAGCAACCAATGCATGACAGGCAGCATGGCCAGGATGAGATTCCAAGCTTGTGCCGGCATCCTCTTAGAGAAGTCCTTGGCTTATGCTTGCTAGGCATTCAGCAAGGTGCACAGTGCACAAGTGTACTCGGAATGGTTTCTTGCAAGAAGTTTGGGGAGAGTACTTGAAGTCTTCCAGCAGATCTCTTAAAAAACGGCTTCATGCATCCTCTGCCTCAGCCTCCGTACGTTGCATTGCAGCACACAGTACACCGCTTCATTTTCCATGCATTCTGCCCTACTAGCACACACATAATCCGTTCTCTCCCGTTGCAGCCTTGCTACGTTGCACTGGGCTAGGGCCTGACCCTTCTCAACGACCAGAGCTGTGAGGGCATCATCCTCCGCCATGGCCCCAGGGTCCTTCTTCCGGCGCCTGGGGCTTCAGAGGCTTCAAACTATAGTCCCCCTTAAGTAGTCAGAATATGGGGTATATGGGGATCTTACTATCATAAACCCAAAGCCACTACCCAAGGGAGACCATCAGCCTTGGGGGCTGCCTGTTGTGTTCCTGTTTCTCTGTAAGGGGTTCTTACGAAGCTACGAGTGACGATGTTCAAGGCCATGCCTGGCACAAATGAAATGGCATCAATCAGGAAAATCCGAGCTCCGTACCGTTTCAGAGCTGCCCGCTGCTGTTCCAAGTCGTGGTCGAAGTTGGCCATCCGTCGCAGGGCTTCGGACAAGGCTGCTCGCCTGAAATGAAACAGGCATCCTGCAGCGACTCTGCACCTTATATGGAGATTCTATATAGGGGTAATATTGGGATAATGGAAAATACAATGGGAACTACTATAATGGTGTTATATAGGGATTCTATATACAGGATTTGTGAAGGCCTGGAGCTAGCTGATGCCTTGATGATGGACCAGGGCTGACTGCCCTGCCCACTCCTCCACTCAACAGTTTATCAAAACAAGACTTAAATGATAGTTTCCATTTTGTTTTCCCATTATCCCTATATGATCCCAATATACTATAGTAGTTTCCATTTTCTTTTCCATTATCCCAATATATCCCCTATAACCCCTCCCTTGGAGCTGGCTTGCCAAACCACAATCCAACGAGCATGCAGTTCTGCTAAGTCACAGTTCTGCATCGCTGGCATTAAGAGCGGCTGCGATGGCTGCTGCAGATGACCCGGAGGCCCCCAAGCCATCCTGAGCCTGGACCAGTCTTCGTTGTGGTGATCTGTCTGGAATCAACTTCATGGTGACATACAAGAAGACACCTCCCTCAAAGAAGAATGACCAAAATTTGGACGTCAGATCGATATGCCCCCGAACCAGGTACCGTATACAATTGTCAGTAATACGGCCAAATATCCTTCTTAGATGGACGCAATACAGGAAATCACATCAGCCAGATGCATTGCTGCCACAAACAAGAACGGCATGGCCTGCTCAGCGTCTGTCTTCAGCAATGCAGCGCTGTCCGTGCAGGAGCGCAGGGAGTGCTCCAAGTCCTGGCAGCGTGCCTCAGATTACAAGTCTTGAGCGAACTTAATTAGATTTGAAACCTTGATGCTTTGATGCGCCCCTGTAGCCTGAACCCACCTATCAGTGGATTCAATCCCGAGAAATGTGGATGGTGCTCCCTTGAGCAAATTCGATTCAAACATTGCGGGCCACAAAGACTCGTCTAAACGGAGATCCTCTACTCCGAAAAAATCCCGATACAGCTATGATCTGTGCTAGAAATCCTCAACGGCATTTTTACATCTATGAGCCCTCCCCGGTGACAGATTACTCCTTTGCAGCGTAGGACAGGACCCAGTCGTGACCCAAGATGCGAACGTACCATCAGCCCCAAAACCCAAACCCCCAAAACTCAAACCCCTAAAACCCAAACCCGTAAAACCCAAACCCCTAAAACCCAAACCCCAAGTCTCCGCACTATATGGGTGACCTGACTCCCCTGCCAGGTGACCGCTAGCTTCTCGCAGGAAGCCAACTTCTCCTCCGACCATCCCTCGCGGGAAGCCGCCTGCACGCGTACTGACACTGGGACGAGGGATGATGACAGCGAGTCTGCACCTTATATAGGGATTCCATATAGGGATAATATATAGGGATCCTATTGGGATAATGGAAAATACCATGGAAACTACTATAATGGGGTCATATAGGACGAAGAAAACGAAGCTGAATGATAGTGGCATTACCTGATAAAAAGCACTGCGGAGAATCAACAGCCACTCTCATAGCTCGAGCCCTGGAAAAAACAAATGCCAATGACAAGGGGACTCACAAGCCTTTGAACTGATCGTCGGAGCGTGAAGGAAGACTTCAACGTGGAAGCAGGGATGGCAAATAGAATTTGGATACGCGCACACACATACATATATATTGGTATGTATAGGAGCGTACAGGAACCATGATTCTCCTGTGCTTATAAATGCGCTTACAATGGCAACTAAAAGAATTGTTTAGGGACGATCATAATACATTATAATGATGAACCCTCTCGATTGATTTGTCGCACAGTACCGCTCAATGAAGTACGAAGTACGTGAGAAGAACTGTCGCATGGCTACAATACAATACAGTGCGATGCCATGTGGGTATCTCCCAGAAATAAATGAAAGACGCCAAAGAAAACTCCCATGCATCCCTTTGTCAGATTAGCACTGCCTGAATTATGAGCTTGAGAACTACCACCCGGTCTGACATCCCTTGCATCATCCCTACGTCTCGTGGAGACCGAGACCCCAACTCTAAAGCCTGAACCTTCAACAGCAACGCTTAAGCCTCGTTTCGGGTCTAGGGTTTATAGGGCTTGAGCCCAAATCCTAAATTCTAAGCTCAACCTCAAATTTGTAAACACTAAATGGCGCTAAAATCGCTAAAAGATGATACAAGAATAAGCACAAAACAAGCAAGGGAAGAGCAGAGAGTGGTAAAACCCTAAACCCCCAAATCCTGAATAGTAGTTTCCATTTTCTTTTGAACATCTCCATCTAACCCCTATAGTACCCCTATATAGCCTTATAATATAATCCCTACAGAAACTCTATAGAATTCCTAGATTACCCCTAGATCAATACTTCCATTGCCTCGAGGAGCTCCTGGAGTTCTTTTCGGCAGATGTCCCGCTGCGCCGCAAGCTTCTCTAATCGGCCTGAGTCAGTCAAAGAAGTCCTCCACTGCTGCAGAGCTAGTTCATATAGGGGTAATATAGGGTTTTTTGGGGGGTACTGGAAAAGAAAATGGAAACTACTATTTAGGATTTTGGGTTTAGGGGTTAAGGTTAAGGGTTTAGGGTTTTAGGGTTTCAGGTTAAGGATTTAGGGGCTGCGGTATTGTACGGATTTTTAGGGGTGCTGTAAGACTTCATGAAGATTTGAAAAGGGTTTGTGCAGAAGTTATGCCAAGAGATAGGTGCTTCGACCTTTACTCCGAGGCCATAGTAATGAGGCCTGCGCGGCGTTGAGGGGTGCAGAATATCTACAGAAAAACGCGCCGCTGTGGATGCTGGGATTGGGATCGATTGTCGACTTCTTCTGCCATACTGGAATCAGAGGCGCTTTGATGCAGCAATGCATGACCCACCAGCCGCGCGCTATCCGCCTGCAGCCAGAGGCAGAGCAAAAATGACATGCTGGCATGACCAATACGCGCAGCCGCTTGCAATTCCGAGCATAGCTGTAACCCTAAACCCTAAACTCTACAACCCTAAACCCTGTGCCTGATTTTAGAAAACATCTTCAGACCAACTGCAACATCTGTGACGCCGAGGCTAGGCTCGCAGCGACAATGCTGTCAACATGATGTTGGATGGTATCTTTGATAACTCTCCCTTCCCTGCTAGATTGTTAGTGCTGCAACTGCGGATGACACTGTTACCAATGGTGCCTCCGGACTCCCCTCAAAGGTTGATGTTCATTGATGCAGTGATGATGATGGTGATGATGATGATGTGATGGCCATGGTAGCCATCATTCTGGCATGAACCCAACACATTGTTCAGCCTCCCCGTGCGCCATCTGACGATTGCGGAGAATCTCCTGCTGTTGCGATTCCAGCTGCTCCTGTCCAGGCTCTCCAAAGCTTGACATCCGGAAGCCATACACCCAGACTGGTCTTTTTGATCTCCTCTGACCCTGAGCCGTCCATTTGCAGTCGGAGCACCTATGCCCTGCTCAACTTGATTCCTGGACATGCTCAATGAACAAGTCAGTACCACGAAACCTAATGGTGTTCATTGGCCCTTATTCTTGAAGACGATGGCCTGCTCGGACCTTTCTAGACCAGGCTTTGGTTCTCTAGCAGAAAGGTTCCAAAGAGCCTCCATATGCACAACACAGAGTTCAAGGACTTGCAGCCTCAGCCACGTACAGATCATTAGCCGTAGCATAGATCTAATGATTCATGCTAGTGCTGCTATTCTCTGTTGCCGGAGCAATGGATCCTCCAGGCTCGCCAACCGCCGTGCCACGAGCGCCAAGCCAGCAGGGCTACCGCTGCCGCCCTGAACCAAGGCGGGTTCCATGCAGAAGTTGCTGCAGGCTCAAAAGTGTTGATCCCGCAAGACGTATATTGGGACAGGACCCTAACAAAGGCATCGCCAATCTTGGAAGCTGATTTTTAACACGAGTACAGGAGCTTACAAAGGCAATGCAGCTTAGATGTACTGATACTTGCTTGTACCGAGGGAGAGGCAGCGTCGTCGCCCCAAGCGGGTTGCAGCTTCCTGCGTCGGTTACACATTGCGGATGCTACCAAGGTGCTTGCAAGTAGCACAGATGTTCCTTTCCCCGTCTCTGTTTTGCATCCCATGGCCCATCCATGATGACAGCCCTGTAAGCTCTTTGGATCGTGGCCATTATATTGCACCCAACATAGTTTTCTGAACCTTAAGCAGCATACCTTAAGGCATGAACGACAACTAACATTGTTTAGGTAATCATCCACCAACTGCCTTAGCATCCAGTAGTGGCTGCAACATGTGGAGTGCCGCTGTCAGGAGACGCTGTTGCTAAGTTTAATGCTAAAGCTACTGTACAACCTTTGGAGTGCCGCCTTAGTATTGCATGTCTTGCTTAGGTCACCACCTGAAGCATCTTAATTTTTTGTGGGTCTCTCAAAATTAGGGGGTACCTTTCTTGGGCGGGTCCCAATAATGAATAAAGACTTTGGTGTTGTGCGGTCCATATTGAGGTCACACTATTTGTGGACGCTACCATTTGGGTGCCTCCGTTGCTTCGCATTGCGTTGTCAGGGCCATTCCTGATTAGAATCCTTAGATTCCTGATGCAAGGGGTTCCACGAGGATACCATACCCGAAGCTTGGAAGCTTTGACTAGTTTAGACTACCCTGGGAAGCCATGAGAAGGATAATGATAGTTTTCATCATGACTAATGACAAAAAGAATAACGACCCTAGCGCCCGGATAGCCATCTGCAGTCCTTCGCGCCGAAGCTGCTGCGAAGCCGCCGCCCTGGCCTCCAGCCTGAACTGTAGCGTCGGAGCTGTCGGGGGCATGTGCGGAGGCATGGGCAACAGAGAGAGAGCGAGGTTCTTCCATCTCCGCCTCCCTCAGGCTTTTATGATTTAATGATTTAACATGTGTGGGCCTGAAGGCGCAGCTTTGCGTTTTAGCATCCTTTCAGACACCCTTCATTATTCATTGAGTGATGACATGTGATGACACGTGCGGTAATAGGTTTCTACGACGCGCTGCAGGTACCTGTACGTTCATGAAGACTGCCACCATCATCACCACCACTGCCACCACCGACGCAAGCCATGCCAACCACCTCACAGAACCAGCCACGCCCGGACCACCACCACTGCAGCATTAGCTTCTGCATGACACTACCACGCCACTGTTGCGGAGCCCAACTTCCTGTTTGTACATGACAGCAACATGGCACCTCTTCGTCTTCCACGTCCTCTTCGAGCAGCCCTGCCTGCAAGGCTGCACGAGCATCTGAATAATGGATAGTAGCTTGACCAGCAAACCAACCAAACAGGAAACTCCTGAACTTCTGGGCTACTGCTTTGTTGGCATATTGCTCATGATTCAGGTAGGCTTGTGCTACTGATGGTTCTAGTAATAGTACCTAGAGTCCTGCATGACCCTAGGTACCCTCAACATTGGGAGCTATGGTGGTATAGTACATGAAGCTCACGAAGAAGTTGCAGACCCTAAACCCTAAATCCTAAACCCTAAACCCTGACTCCTTAACCCGAATTTCTAGCTCCTAAACTCGAATTCCTAAATCCTGAACCCTGAACCCTAAACCATAACCTTCTCCATATTGAGAGCTTGCTAGCAGGAAGGCCGACCTCCACACGCGCTGATCGGCCGCCTCTGCCTCCTCCACCTTACGAATCGGGGATCATCTCAACAATTCTAGCCTTCCCATGGCACTAACTGCTGTTACCTACAGCTGAATGGTTGCAACCTATGCATGACTGTAAGCAGATGTCGCTACAGACTTGGGAAGTATAACTCGAGTGGCTACAGGCTGGCAGCACCGTGGTGCTCATGCAGTGGTCAACTGCTTCAGGAGTCCCAAGCGACAAGAATTGAAAAAAAACGGGGCAGAGATAACATTGTCCATAGTGCAAAGACTCCCCGGACTATTCCGTACAAAAGTTAAGCTCTGACAGCCGAGACAACAACCGGAACGTTGTTCTTTTTTTGTCCGATTCAAGCCATCTTTATTCATTAGCGCTCGTGCTACTACGTAGCTGCTACAAGTTTCATATGAGTGCAGTCTAGCAAGCATTACCCTACAAATATCTGGACCTTGCCGAGGCCTCTACCAAGGCCAGCAGCCTCTTCTGGATCTCCATTTGTTCCTACCATGGACAGGGCGGCATCGGCCATGGACGTGGAGGCGGCCTGAGCCTGAAGCAGGGACAAACTATGCTGTTGGGGTCAGCGGGCTGTGCTTGAGCTACTATTTTTGCTAGGCTACGTAGTCATGTAATTAGTGGGGAAGTGGTGTGTCCCACCACGATCACATGAGGTGGCTTGGCCATCTGCTCACATCTTGATACCCTGGATACATTCCAGAAGTAAGTCATGGAATGAAACTTCACACGAAGCTTGTGAAGGATTTATTGACGTCCTGCCAAAATCTGAAGCTTCTTTGAAAGATTCCCGCATCGATCCATGAATACCGTTGAAGGAGGGTTTGGGATGAATGCACGAACTGACGGATTCAGATTCCCGGTCAGACAGCAGACAACTAATTGAGGTCTTCATGGTAGAAGGAAGATACAATATGCTCAAATGCCGAAAAAAAAAAAGCTGAAAAATAATTGGATTCGATGTCCGTATCTCAGTCAACCCTGCCTCAGCCTAGGCTGCACTACCCTTTACTGGGATACGTTCCTCATTCCTGGTGATGGTAGAGGCTTGAAGAACGCAGGACAATCTTATTCCACTCATCTTTGGTCATCTTCCCTCTGTCATCTTAGAATATGGTATCCAGAAATGGATTCTGGGTCGTTTGATTCCTCAGTATGAGACACACCTAGCAGATATCCCAATATACACCCAATATGAGATATCCCTAGAAAACCCCATTATATAGTTTCCATTTTATTTCCATTATCCCAATATAACCCAAATATATACCCTAATTCCCATATATAGCCCATTATAGTAGTCTCCATTCTCTTTTCCATTATCCCAATATAACCCCAATATAACTCTACTCTTACCCCAATGGCTATTATGATATATTATAGTATCTTATAGCATATTGTGGTATATTACATAAGGCCATTATCCCAATGTAACCCCAACCCTAAACCCTAAACCCAGAACCCTAAACCCTGAACTCTAAACCCTAAACCCTAGACCCTAAACCCTAATATTCCCAAAGACATAGGTCCAAAGGCCGCCTCTGCCACATCTTTACGAAGCTGGCGCCAAAGCCCTTGAAGGGCAGACCACTCCTGTCAAGCAAAGCGTATCAGGAATTAGGGTTTAGGGTTTAGGGCTTAGGGTTTAGGACTTAGGGTTTAGGGCTGTTATACAGGGGGAAATAGGGATATTATATGATATTATAGTATCAGGAATTAGGGGTGCCTTTAAGGGGGATTGTAGGGTTTAGGGCTTAGGGATTTACAGGGTTTAGGGTTTGGGGAGTCAAGGAATGTGGGGGGAAGGGGTACCATTGAAGGGGGGTTATAGGGGACATATGGGTGTTATATAAGGATTTATAGGGTTTAGGGTTTAGGATTTCTCAAAATTAAGGGATATTGGGGGGTTCCCAATAATAAGGACTCTAATATATTGGGGACTATATTGGGGTCCCCTTATTTTGGGAAACTACCATGTATATAAGCAACTAATATGCGAGGATATGAGGGGGTGGGGCTTACAACCCCTCGAACTTTCATCGTCTGCCTGACAGGCAGGAGGTTCTTGCCTGGGGTTTGAGGCCTAACCCTAAACCCTAAACCCTAAACCTTTAGAGGTTTAGGGAAAGTGGGGAATGAGTCCGTGTATAACCGAGGTTGCTTGTAAAGTCCACCAGGTTGACGCCACCAAAGTAATGGCCACAACTTGAAAAATGATGTTTAGGGTTTAGGGTTTAGGGTTAAGGGTTTAGGGTTTAGGGCTTAGGGTTTAGGATTTTAGGGTTTAGGGTTTAGGGTTTAGATGTGGAAAACAGCACGCTCCAAAGTTTCCCATGTCTATGACATACTGCCAGGGGTTTTCCTTCAAATGGTCATGGAATCCCCAGGAAGCTGAAACCCAAGTGTGTCTGTATTTTTTGGGGGTGTGGTAGGTTGAACTACTGCTACATCTATCCTAAAGTCTGTAAAGTATTATGAATATAGACTATTCGCGAGTACGCCGAATAGTGCTGAGATTTGGAGATTTGATCGCTCGAGGGACCTAAATGTGTCACAGACATGTTCGGATTCCTGTATAGACACTTGTAGCGCATGAGCACCAAGAGAAAAGTGCCCATGGCGTTATGAAAGCCCTGTGTCTCAACTGCAAACTTCTTCCGACTTAGTCTCTTTTCTGCTGGGCTAGGGCAGAGCGCATTGTCACACCAACCGCTGGTACAGCGGCAGTGCTGCACTTTTTTCAAATGCAGCGACTGCACGTACCTACTCCATGCAGCGCCACAGCAGACTTGAGCCTCGAAATCAAATTTAATGCCACGGCGTGTCAACTATGTTGCTTGGTAATATGGGGTCTAACTATTCAGAGAAGGAAGTTAGGCACCAGTCTGTCACAAAGCGGTAGTGTGAACAATGCACAGCTGCCGGTTGTCCCGCTGCTGCTATTTGGGAGCTTCCAAACTGAGTGGGCACAAACCTTAAACGCAGGACCCTAATTTTTGGAAACTCCGATTTGAAGTCTGAGTGCCCTTTTGCACGCAGGGACGGTCCCTGTGCAACCTGCCTTGACGCATAATCACAAGAGTAACAGCACTAGCTAATGATAATCATCACGCGAAGGGTACACGCGGTGTTGGAAAGCCAACCATGCCTGCAGCATCAATGTGCAACATGCTGTAAATGATGAACCAGCGGAAGCTTAACAATTGCGTTGAGAGATGCAGAACTCGCCCTGCCGAAGGTCTGGAAGCTATCTATCTCTTTGGATGCGATCGCCTACAGCTCCGACACGAAACCTATGCCATCCCTACCCTACATATACTCCGCTTATTGCTATTTGTTGCTTGTTGTATATCAGCTCAAAGATGATCGCAGGCTCTTGGGCACTCAGTAAAGCCTGGTACCGCTACGGCATTTGGCACGTCAGGGTCACCTCAATAAATCGCGAAGCCGAATGGATCCAAATGCCAGCTTTGGCACGGTTTCGCATTGTCCCGCAAGTCTGCAAAAGCTACAGATCTTGAAGCAGAAGACCTAACTTGAAGAGTGCCAGGGTAGGCAGTCATGGCTGGACTGGACGAAACCGTGCCGTGATGTCAAGGCATTCTAGACATGACTGAGCATGGGATTTCAAGCAGCTGGCTGTCCAAACCCATGTGGGCGCAGATGCGCCAACTGAAGGGTGTGGCTGCGGGGTGGCTGCGGAGAACACCTAAAGCAAGAGAGCACTAAAGTTTGCCTGCCCTTGGAAGTATGAGATCTTTGCTTCATGTACATGGAGTGTACAGCATCAGACAGGCACTGGCTCTCTGCAGCTTGGATTCCATGGCCCCCCGAAAGAGCGCCATGCGGGGCATACTTTGTAGAGGCTACTGCGCCGGCCCTCCATCACAATTTTATTTTGAGCACACGCACACATGAAGATGCCTGGAAGAGTCATCTTGATCTGATGATGGCAGCGGTATATGATGATGATGATCATCATCATCATCATCATGATGATGACGATGGCGATCAAAGAGATGAATCACATAGCAAGTCACTACACCATCATCGTCGCCGCCAGCATGCTCATGGTTATCGCCACCATATGCAGTGCCATTCTGCGTAACGACAGCATCAATGGCATAACAAGACTGCTCAATACGGTACTGCCTCGCGGATGGATCCTTGTATCCACTTGAAGGAGGACACGCAACAGCCGAAAGAAACTGCTCATTGGCAGTGCACCGTGGCGGATGGGTAGTGCGCCCGGGTGCGTGGCAATTATGGTTCAGAGGGCAGGAGGGACCAAATGCACAAAAACGCAGTCCGGAGCTTAATCCCTGATGATCTGCTTTTTCACCTCCCTCTCCGCAGCTACTATAGCCTACACTTCGTGCAGAAGCCAAAGCAGCTGTGGCCCTGCCAGCTGGGTACCCAACAAAGCACAGTCCAGCGCTGTGGTTCTTGCAGGACCTTGGGGACCCCCGGGATGTAAATCAGATCATCACCCCAATGTACTATAGTAGCTTCCATGTTCTTTTCCATTATCCCTATAACCCCCAATCCTCAACCCCAAACCCCAGGGGTCCCTCGGATCATGGCTAAGCGGGTCTCCATCCCAGACTCGGGCCTATGGACATGCGTCAGTCAAACCTCCCATGTGAGCGGCCTTCTGACAACATCAGAGGATGCACATAGATGCTGCAGTCAACTAAGAAGGGTAGGACAAGCCTTAGGGTATCAAGCATAGTTCTGGCTAACATAAGACTCTGAAAGCTAAGAGAAGCCATTTGGGGGAAAAATCATTAACCGTCTGGAGGTGAGGTCGTTGGGTCAAATAATTAGTGTGTCGATCGACACCAGCATGACCCGAAGTATGTCATAAAATCAATGTTCGGGGGTTGAAGTCAATGCCCGTCAGAAGTAGTAGCAGCAAAGCGCTTAGTAGGTTCTTATCTCGCCCACGAAAGCACGCTCGCAAGGTACATGCTGCATACATGCAGCCCCATCTCCCTCATGCATCAGTCACGTGGCGTTGCTGCTTTTCACACGACACCGACGGTGAATCAATCTGCGGTCAAGCGTATACATCTCCAAATGAGTCAAATGCTAGTTTTCGCCAAGCTCAGTCGCAAGACATGCCATGCCAAGGTCGATATTATACTGGAATTTCTGGCGGCCCTTTACCACAGTACCGGTCTGCAAGCTATGGACCTGACAGCTAAAAATCCAGTGCATTCGCAAGGCCAGTGCTGAGTGCCTGGAGGGTAGCACTGCTTGTGAGTCTGTTGCAACATGTGGCCGTAAGCCACGTGAATTTGGCTGCTTCCTTGAAGCTTCCGGATCTCTAAGCTTAAGCTGGAGGACACGAGCATCACTCCAGCAGTTTCTCAACATCCACAGGCTCTGCACGGACTTCAACAAAACAACCCAGCATCAAGAACATGCAGATTTTGCTTCAAAGCTGGTGACTGCCATAGTTACCATGTACAGCGCATGATCACTGGGGATCAGTTAGCACATTCTACCACATCACCATCACACCCCCATTGAAACAGAGAGCCTGGGAAGAGGCAACAACTGCCACGGAGTCTATTCCTCCCCAAACCTCCTCAGCCAGGGCTTCCCCCACCAAACCTGCGACTCTACCCCAGAATTACACAAAAAATCCCCCACTCCTCATTCAATCATCCTTACGCCCGTTGTGGAGGCTCTGGGTCAGTCACATAGAGCACGGGCTCAGATTTCTCGATTCCCTGACTGCGAGCTGCTGGTGACCGTCGAGGTCGACTCGGAGGGCCAGACGTCCTGGAGACGAAAAGTACACTGCAGGTTTAGGGTGTGAGGTAAATGGCTTTAGGGCTTGGGGAAGGGCGCAGGGTTAGAAGTCCGGGCTTAAGCTTAAGGGTTTCAGGTCAAGGCTCAGGGTCGAGGGCTTTGGGTGCCGGGTTTAGACTTGGTGCTGAGGGTTAAGGGTTGAAGGTTTAGGGCTGGGGGACTGTAGGCCTGTGGTTACCTGCCATTCCTCGTAGGGATCAGGATGGCCACCTCAAGGTTTGGGCCCCGTGGAAACCAGTGATTCGGGGTCTGCTTGGGGGATGGGACTGAAAATGGGAGATGAAACGGAAACTAGGGTTACCTAACGATAGCAGAGAGATGCAAATCGAGGAATGGAAAAGAGAATGGAAACTATCGTATTGTTGGGGTTTGCTTAGAAGAGGGGCTACTATAAGGATCCATTCCTTCACTCCTTGCTATCCAGAGGTGACACGCAGGGGATTGCGGAAAAGCTCCCATGGAAGCGCTGTCCTACTTGGAAGAAGGGTACTGCGCATTGTGGCAGCCGTTTAGCAGAAAATGCTTTGACAATATCAACCGCCCCCATGATGGCATTAAAGTCTTGGGCATGAGGGAGTTTGAGATACCCGGGTTCTTTATGAGTCGTCCCGATGATGTTTGACTGAGCAGCCTGCAGTGCAAAATAATGAAGAACATCCGTCTAAAAGACATGAAAATCCATCACTGCGAAGGGTTCAAAGCTTGGTCTTCCCTGCTCTCCCCAAACAGAACCAGGCACCGGGATTTAGGGTTTAGGCTTAATTCAAAGACGAACTTTAACAGCAGAAGCGGGGAAGAATTGGTGGGCCAAAAGCTCCTTGCCGCTCTTTGCCAGCCGGTGTCTGCGACTTTCTGGGTCAGGAACGTCGGGAATTTCCTCTACCTCGGGTGAGTCATGGTCACAACTAGGATTACATAGGGTTGATGTTGGAATATATAGGGGTTATGTGGGGATACACACACATATATATATATATATGATTACATCAGGCTTATACAGTGATACATATAAATATACATATATATATATACACATACATAACGGTCATTTCTAAGTATGGGTTTAGAGGGAAATGGAAAAGCAAGTGGAAACTACCATGGTGGAGAATCAATTGGAAAAGAAAATGGAACCTAGGATTATCTAGGGATGACCTTGAGTGGTTTGAGGTTATGGACACACGGCCGACAGGTGCGAGGAGGTCCGGCAAGGAAGATTCAAGCTTGAGTCCGATAGTTGGGGTAAATCTCTCTCCGTGTATAGGTATGCTGCAAGATCTACATAACCATGCATATACAAATGCAGGTATACTCTGTGCACGGAAGAGCTGCGCCACACTACGTCCCAGGATTTGCTCCATCAACAGTACGCATATACACCTCATGTTAGCGACGAATCCTGATAAGTAAAGCGACCCCCCTTTATGGAAACCCTTTCACGCATCTTGAGGCAAAAGGAACCCGCCCCAGGGCCCAGGCCGGCGGAGAGTAGAACTTGAGGCCCGGCTGAAGCGTCAGCGGCTCGGACCGGAAGCCCGGGCGCCGCTCCTGCGGCGCACTTGCGAAGGGGTTGGGGTTGGGCTTAGGGCTTCGGAGTGGGATGGGGATAAAAAAGTACCAAACCCATGCAAACCCCTTTGCGCTGCCGGTGCGGCAACTGCTACCTCGTAATCAGTGCTCAATGCAGTGCGCAAGTATACATCTTCTGGTCAGGCCCTGCGGGCAGGTTCTGCATCATTGGTACTGCTCTGCAGACTCTTGCGATCGAAGCTCAACCAAGAAGATTCGCCAAATTGGATCCCATTTCTGGGGAGATTGAATAATACTGTACTTCTATAGAATGGCAAATCATGCGCGTTTCTAGACAGAGCATTTAAGCCCAAATCTTGTTTGGAGTGTGGACTCTGGACGTTTCTGGTAGAACAACGGCACATGACGGCAACGACAAGTGAGATAAATGATAGTGACAGATATGGCGGCAAAGCAAACATTTGTGAAAAGAGCATGGACTGTGTGATACCAACAGCCTCTGAGGCTAGAAGAGCATCATTCAGGTTCCTTTCTCACTCCCACTGACCCTCCCAACCTTAACCTCCAAACCCTAAACTCCCATACCCTTAACTGCCCATCCAACATATCCTAAACCCCCCAACTTACCCTGCCCTAGCCTGAACCCTAAGCCCTAAACCCCTAACCCCTAAACCCTTCACCCTAATACCTAAACCCTACACCCTAACCCCGTGACACAACTGGGTTGCTGGTAAGGAACTTAAATTAAGTTACTATATTGGGGAAACCCTACTATTTACTATAGATATCCATTATGGTAACTTAATTTAAGTTCCTTAACAGCAACCCAGACAAGCCCCTATGATGGCCTGGAGCTTTGGCTTGCCCTGTGACGTGGACTCGGTCTTGGCTGCTGCCATCTTGGCATCCAGCAGCAACTGGCGCTTGCCTTGTCCGGGTCGTCACTTAGGGATTATATAGGGGTTATAAAGGGATTATATAGGGATTATATAGGGGCTATAAAGGGATTATATAGGGATTGTATAGGGCTGTATAGGGATTCTACAGGGAGTATAGAGGGATTACAGGGGTTTTATTGGGATTATATGGGGGTCCTGGATAATGGAAATGAAACTGGAAACTAATATGTAGGGTTTTGAAGGTTACGGGGTTTTGGCTTTGAGTTTTACGGCTTGAGTTTTGGGAGTTTAGGGCTCAAGGTTCGGGGATTAGGGTTTAAGGTTTAAGGCGTGAGTCTTTGAGGTTTAGGGTTTGAATCAAGATGTCAAGCTCTGGGTTAAGGGGTCTAGGGTAAAGTTAATGTTGGGTCATCCTCGGAAAGCAGTAGCATAGAAGGTACTACTTCAACTCTATGGCCCGTCCGGAAACCATTCAAGAGCTGTTGCTGGCACGCGGGCTGGCCCAATTCGTAGCAATGCCAGTCATGACAGACGGCAACAGCTTCTAAACAAGCATAGCACAATGGTTGTTCTTTCTCCACCTAGCTCCAAGTCATAGAATCCTTATCGCCAGGAACCCAATGCAGCCCTGTGAGTGTGAGAAACCCGCTAAATACGCCAGAAGGGACGAACATGGAAAAAACATGGAATGGAGAACATGCGAATTATGCGGATTGTGGGGGAATCATAATTTGCAGGAAGCACAGACCTTAAAGACAAAGCCATTTCTAGCTTAAACGCTCGCCAAGGCCAAGCTCAAAACACTAACGCTGTAATGGCGGCAGGGGCTCCAAGACGCTTGACATCGTTAAACTAAAACCTGCTGCTTGCTTCCTCTCCCAACAGCTGCGCTGCGCAGCTCATGCAAAACAGCTTTTCTGCCAGCGCCCAATACAAGATTGTTTTACATGTTGCGATCTTGCAGCTGTCCCTGAATTATGCCGCCAATAAACAATTTACCATCAACCCAAACACTCATCTGCAGACAGGCTTCGGGGCGTAAGGAGCGTTGGTAGTTGATCTCCATCCTGACAAGGCGAAAGGTAGGTTCCCTGAATAGGGGAAGCCCCCATATAGACCCCAGTATACTATAACCCTTATTATGGGGACCCCGCAAAGGTGCGCCTAATCCTGTACCCCTAATTTTGGGAAACCCCTGAAAGTCTTGAGGCCAAGCTGGAGTTCAGCATACCGCATGCTCAAATTATCCTTGGCCCGTGTGCGGGGAGTGGATGCCTGTATGAATCGTCCCATGTTAGCCCAATGTTCATACCTATAGTGACTTCCCCACTCTCCCTGAAGTTGCTTAAGCCTCTGATTTTTGCTTGCCCTGCCTCCGCCGTGATGTCCGGCACTGGAAGGGTTGCCTTGGCCATGGCGATGAAGTCGACGGATACTTTGATGGGGCCAAAAGCTGCGGCGAGCTGAGGAATCATCTTCGGGTTCGCGAGAATAATAGTAAAAGTAGTAGCCATAGTAATAGTAGCATATAGTAGTAATAGGTATAATATGATCGTAGTCGTATGATAAGGTCGTACATTGAGAGTTGGAATCTTGAATTGCATGGCCATGAATGTACGGGCTACTCGACTACGATGATTGGGTTATGAGATTGGTACCACTACTAGCAGAGGTACTTTTGCTACTGCTAGCACTGCCATAGGCGCTGCACATGTTGTTCCTGATATGACAACCCCTGAAAGCACACCGCGTTTCAAGCATGAATGCGGGTATCAATTCTTGCACAGCTGTCACAACAGCTGGCCTCTTTTCTGGCAAGTCCTCCAGATGCTGTTTAAGATCCCTCAAAAAGATACTGAAAAGTCGCCAAGGCTAAGGCAAAAAGCTGCAAGTAAACAAGGGCTGCATCCAAACACCATGCAGCATAGATGGCTGTGCGCCTTGTCGTTTCCTTCCCAACCTGCACTCCAAGGCGGTTGGGGGGTGGGGGGCACGATCTGTCTCTTCAAAAGAAAAAAAAGATTCAAAACTTCAATTTGGCATATGGACGTGGCAGTTGCATGTTCCATTTCGATGCATGTTCCATTTCGATGCATGTTCCATTTCGCGGCTGGTCCTTTTGCATGCCCGACCCTCTTCTTGAAGACGGTAGATACAATGGGAGCCCAGGCATAAAGTTTCGTAGACAGGCTTCTTGCTGCCAGGGATTTAGACTGCTGTTTGCAACCGCCCTTACAGCTTGCAGGACAGAATGCCAACCTTGCTTGCACTGCATTATGACCCTAAACCCTAAACCCTAAACCGTAGACCCTAAGCCCTAAACCCTAAACCCGTAAACCCTAAACCCCTAGACCCTAAACCCCTAAACCCTAAACCCTAGGTAATGGGGCCTTCGTTCACCTCCAAGGCGCGCAGGGCATCCACATCGAGACCAGCAAGAACCTCCAATCTCACCAAGCGCGGCAATCGCAACAACCAAGCGGAATAAGGGGCATTTCTTAGGTGGACCCCCCCACCCAGTAATAGTGACTATAAGGGATACTAGGGATTATATTAGGGTCCTCTTATATTCCTATTATTCCACTATTACAGGGTGGGGGGTCCTCCTAAGGCATTTCTCCCATGGCGAGTAACATGGCAAGCACATGACTTTCTGAACATAACATTACAAAATCAACGAAAAATTCTGGTAGCGCCCCGTAATAATGTGTACTTCCCTATATAAGCATATAAGCCCTCAGTATGTGGGGGTCCTAGAGCCCCCCAAAGAGCCTCCTCTTCTGAAGCCGACTGTCCAAGACGGAGCCTAAGAATGGACAAGTCCCTCCCCAAACTAGCAAGGGTTTAGAATGGTTTCGCAGCATTCTTTGGGTTTAGGGTTCAGGGAAAGGGGTTCAGGGTTTGGGGGATAGGGATAGGGTTTATGGTTCCTGGTTTAGGCTGAAGGTTTTGAGTTGCACGATGTGGGGCTTCTTGCTGCGCAGCAGCGATGAATGTAGAAATGGCACTCCAACACACCAAGGGGAAAGGGGGCGACATGGTTGACTCTTCCCACCCCTGCGTACGCAGACATGCACCCAACTTCACTCCTTTCCAATGCCGGGCTGGCGCCCCAAATTCCTACTTTTCGAGAGTTGAAGGTACAGGGTTGAGCGTTGATGGCTTAGGGCTGAGGGCCCCCAATCCCCACCCCAATAAGAAATGTTCGCGATAAATGTCCGACTTGGAGATTCATGGGACTTGGCAAGTACTTCAAACTAAGGTTTCAAACCTACATATTTCTAGGTTATAGAATCTGAGGCTGGTCGGGATTATGAGTAGGGTTATAATCCAATTGTAAATAGTTGCTAAGTTCTCAAGTTCCGTGGGTATCTCTCACTAGGACCACAGGGGACCTAAAGAGGGATTGGCAACTGTATGGAGAGGGATGAGTATGCGGATGTGCACTTTAAAGCACGTGAGCTATAGTCTAAATTTCTAGTATCTAGCATCCCCCTTGATAAGCCGTATAAGACTCCCCTATGTAATCGGGAGCCACTATATATATACACCCTATAACCCCTATATAACCCCTATATAACCCCTATATAACCCCTGTATAACCACTATAATCACTCCGCTTGCAGGAAGTAGCTCCCGAGTGTCTTGCAGGGGATGGCTGTCAGCAAGCTGTGACCGTTGCCACCTGCAAGGTCAGGAATTGGATTACTAATTATATTACTTAGGAGGACCCCCCACCCTGTAATAGTGGTATAATAGGAATATAAGAAGACCCTAATATAACCCCTATTATCCATAATAGTCACTATTACTGGGTGGGGGGTTCACCTAATATATTACTACTGTAATTATTGCTGTGACTACAACTGGTATTAGTACTTTAGCATTATTACTACTATTATTACTAATAATGTTGCTGTTTTGAGTAATCGGAGTTCAGGCTGACCCAATGATTCCGCACAGTTTTTGAACTGCCACCCCTGTTGCAGCTGCGAGGTCCGAGCAACCAAGCCTCGAAATGTAATCCACTGACTGCAGCCTTCCATGTCCCAGAATCTCTGGATTCTCTGGGCAACCTGAAACCTTCATCCCAAGCCCATCCCAGCAACACAGCTACAAGTCGCAGCTCGCACACCTCAGCTTGGCCAATGCCTCCGAGGCACGCCTAGGCAGATAGGAGATGATAGGAGGGCAAGGCTCACAGTTTTTTCAAGTTGAGGATGCAGACTTCTACGGCCAGGGGCCAGGATGCATCCTGCAACGGATCTATTGAAGGACTGAAGGTTCTGGTGACAGGTTTGGGCCCCTGCTCTACGGCAACGAAGGCCTTGGCTTTGAAATCTCTGAAGCATGCGGTACAAACCAGCTTCCGATTTTGGGTGGCTGATTCTCGCTGCAGAGGTCCAACATGTCTATATGCACGCTTCAGCCCTAAACTTGGGTTGCCGCATGGGCAAAATCAGCATTATGCCTTCTACTAGGCCGGCCTCCCAAAAAAGGAATACAAAGCGATAGCTCTTGAAGTTGCAAAAGTTGAGACCAATAAGGAACCAAGCCTAAAGCCTAAACCCTAAAGCATAGACCCTAAACCCTGAAGCCTAGACCCTAAACCCTACACCCTATCTGCCACTGAGGGCACAGCAGATAACGGCTTGCAGCTTCGGTAAGTGCTTTGGGCAGGCTGGCCCGCCTTTGCTTGGGGTTTAGGGTGTAAGGATTATACAGGGGATATATACGAATAATGGATAAGAAAATGGAAGCTACCATTTAGGGTTTAGGGTGTGCGTCTACTCTATAGACTGTGAGTGCTAGCGCTAGGGCTCAAGGTCTAGGAATTCGGCTTTGGGGGTGTCTTTTTTGGGGATGTTCCAGTTGGGGCTGCAGGAGACTACTGGGTTCAGCGTTGAAGGACTGGGTTGGACGGCAAGCTGGATATCAGCTTTTGAACGCTGCTGCCGTTCGGAAAATTTTCTACCATCAGGGTGCAGGGATTTAGTGCTTCCTCTACATGGTGATGGCCAAGTTCAGGCTGCCATTCTTGTTCCCCAACACACGCTTAGGATTTGAGGATGGAGCAGCAGCGGGCTGCTCCAATAAGAACCCCTCCATGATGTCTATGAAGCCCAGCTCTAGCGATCCAAGTATACAAATAATGCCAACATTGGACCCCAGAGCCTGTATCTGTGGTTCTCGGAACACTCATCTAGTGAGGACTCGCCCTCAGCTCCCTGATGCAAGTTTCAATCTTAAACGGAACAATTCTCCCAAAATGCCGATCTCGATGAATGATGATGCCAGGGAGCGTCAACTTGGATGGCAAGCGTGCCTTAGCGACACAAGGTCTGAAACAGATGAACACATGAGCCTTTCCTAGCATGTGGACCCAAGAGCACATTGCCCTTAGAATACGGACCCTGAACAGCAAAACAGCAGTTTCGGAGAAACCCTCTAGTGGCTCTAGTTGTTCGGGGCTTCTTAGCTGCCTCCCCACGGCCTGAGACAGTACGCTGCAAATTGAAACAAATGACGCTGGGGCAGCAAAAGCGTAAAGGTTGGGAAAGTATCGGGCGCAGCGAAAACCAAGGAGGACAGAGTTGTGCGGGGATCAGTCAGGAAGTAACCACAGATTCTTCTCTAAATCAACTACATGAGTTGCGAGGAAAGAACTACAACAAACTCGAACCATTTTGGTGCATAAAGAGACAAGACAATCTGCTGGAGATTCTCCTGCGCAGCATTGCGCAGAAAATGGGAATTCCTCAAGCACGAAAAACGTGAAAGGGACCCCTTACCCTATCCCTGAGCGTTGCCAAGGGTGTCCCTTTTTTCTATGAAGCTCCCATCCGGGCTGCTGTTGGTGCCCTCTGGCTAGGGCTGCGGCAAGCTTTCCGGACTTGCTTGACGACAGCAAGCTGGATCCAATTCCAGAAGACAAGCCACCTGCTTCAAGATACAATTCAATATTTTTTCGAGGCAGTGTTAGTATCGCTGCCTCTACAAACCACCTTGGTGATCCTCACACATCATGCCTGCACGCATCATCCAACTGAATCTGAGTGAACTCTCAGTACCTGCGGGACAGCAGTGTCGGTTGATATTCCTGTCATGTGCAGGACTGCATCAGTGCTGTTGTTAGTCTGTTAGTCATATGCATACTTCCTGAGCTTTTGCGCCGGCAGCCTGCCGCAGAGCTGGGGCTGCTGGGCATGAACCTTGGAAGCGCGAAATCCACATGCAACGCCTGAAGCAAGTGCCTGCTGATTGGTTGGTTCTGAGATTAGTCAGAAAAGGAAGCGGAGTACACTTGAAGAGATGATGACAATTTCAAGTCAAGAGCAGCAAAAGGTTTTTGCGAAAGGCTTCGTTGCGAAAGGCTTCGTCGCACGTCGCAAGGACATATATAATCAATATAATCTGAGAATCAACAGCAATCTGTTGGTACCAAGCTGAAGACATCAGCGTCTGTCATTTCCTGACAACTGCAAACACCTCATAATCAGTGACAACCGCTCGCCGGGCCTCTGCAAGGTAGGTGAGGTTACCCTGCGGGCTGGCACTTTGGTACGTGTGGCCGATGTTGAAGGTCACCTTGGCCGCGGCACCTTCTGGGTGGATGCGAATGTCATGCCCCCCTCCAAAAGTTGCTGCGTGGCCGGCGTGGCAATAGATGCCATGCGGGTGACTTTGGAAGATCCCGTGCTTGGAAGGCTGGATGTTTCCGGGCCCTGCCAGGCGGAAGAGGAACGCCTCCTGACTGTCCTTCCACTCGCTGCTGCTGTCCCAGGAAGTCTCCGTGTATCCTCCGAAGAGGTGGCCTCCGGCACTCTTCGCCACCACCACGGTGGGGCCTTGGGCATCGCACTTCTGGTGGAAGGCCTGCGTGCTGTAGCCGTCCCGCGACGCGCGGAACAGGAGGTTCAGAGATACTTCCGTGCCAGAGCCTGGCATCGACTCCTGCAGCATCGCGAGTAGCGCCTCTCCATGAGCATCGAGCAACTCGGAGTCCAGGTTGTTTTTGAGCAGCGCCTGCAGGTTGAAGTACTTCAGCAGCCGCTTCCAGGGCCCTGCCTTCTCTGCTGGAAGTTTCGGAGAGAAAGTGCTTCCCAGAAGTCTTCCAAGCCTGAGGTGCAGCAGAATCACTTGAAACAGCTCGCTGTCCTCATCAAAGAACACCCGTCCCTCAACCATCTCATCGCTTTGCAATGTCCAGCTACCTTCAAACTTCTTTGCCAGCGTGGAGTCGTTAAGGAATGTCAATGTTGGCTGCAGCGTCTCCATGAGTTTCCCGCCGACATTCAAGCAAATGATGTCAGCAGGCGTACCCATGAACCGACTCAGAAACTGCGCTTGCTCGTCTACGGACTTTCTGGAGATGCGTACGCTTGCTGTCTCATGACAGAGTTGATTTCCCTTCTCTAAAGCTGCATTGAGGACCCCCAGGGCTTTGCTAAGGAGACCCTGCTCTGACGGCTGCAGCCGCGATTTCAACTCCTCTGCATGGGCCTGAAGGCTCTGAGCCGCTGCTCCAAGGTCCATGTAGCTGGTCAGTGCAAACACTTCGTAATCTGTGACAACTGCTTGCTGGGCCTCGGCAAGGTGGGTGAAGTTGCCCTGCGGGCTGGCGCTTTGGTACGTGTTGCCGATGCTAAAGGCCACCTTGCCTGCAGCACCTTCTGAGTAGATGCGCATGTCATGCCCCGACCCCAAAGCCGCTGCGTAGCCAGCGTGGCAATAGATGCCATTCTGATGGCTTTGGAAGATCGCGTGCTTCGAAGGCTGCATGTTTCCGGGCCCTGCCAGGCGGAAAAGGAACGCCTCCCGACAGTTCTTCCAGTTGCTGTTGCTGTCCCAGGAAGTCTCCGTGTATCCTCCGAAGAGGTGGCCTCCGGCACTCTTCGCCACCACCACTGTGGGGCCTTGCTGATCGCACTTCTGGTGGAAGGCCTGCGTGCTGTAGCCGTCCCGCGAAGCACGGAACAGCAGCTTGAAACAAGGCTTCCCTGCAATGCCAGGCGTTTCCTTCAGTCAAGTGCGTAGCTGCCGCGCTTGCGCAACGGAAACCAACAAGCTGTCTTTCAGTTCCTCAGCTGGCTGGGAAGAGCCCGACGAGTCGCTCACTTGTGGGATCGTAGAGTCCGAGATCTGGTGCTCGGCGTCGAACCCATCACGATCGCATAAGTAGCTACAAAGGGCCACAAAACCAGCGCGGTGACTCAGAGGCAGTGACATCACTGGAGGCGCTGGAGCCGACGTGCCGGGCTCAACACGTTTCACGTCAACCAACCATGCCAGCAAGGCTCTGAATTGGATTGGATCTACATCCAAAAACACCCGGCCTTCTCATCCCTTCGCAGGGCACTGTCCCAGCATCCAGAAAAGAGTTGAGCCAAACGAGAGCCCGGCACTGCTGTGAGAGTGTCACGCCTTGTAGTGAAGCCAGTATCGCCGCCCACGTTCAGCCGAATGGTATCAGAGAAGGATGGATTCGGGAAGTCTTTGTCCTTGGCACCCTTCTTGGGAAGCTTCTGGACTAAATCCTCCTCCAACTGCCGGCGCTTCTTTTGCAGGCGCTTCTCCTCGGCATCTAGGTGCTCATTCAGAGCCAGAGTAGCTTCTTCAAGTTGCCATTGCGTTGTGGCGGAGTCAGTAGCCATGGCACCCCCACTTTACCAGCATCAATTTCGGAGCCAAAGAGGGTTGAGGGTCCGAAGCTGCAATATCGTGTGTAGCACTTCTCTACTTAGAGTCAGCGGGTCATGCATGCGATGCAACACTGCAATGCCTCTGCTACCGTTGTCCGTGGCAAAATTCATGCCAGCTGTTAGGCATGTCATGTGACAACATGACCCAAAACTCCGGTGTAGAACCTCCCCAAGACAACCCCCCTGTTTATTCCGCGATACAGCTGGTAGTTTCTCAAAACGGGGGTACCGCAATGTAGACACCCAAATGCTATAGCCCTGATTATGGGGACAGCCACAAAAGTATCCCTAATTGTGTGTGAAACCTTAACCCTAAACTCTATATATCAAACCCTATATAACCCCTATAACCTCCTTAAAGGGACCCGAAATCTTGGGAAACCCGCTCTGCTACCCATCCACAGATCTGCCCAGCCGGGCTGCGGAGGCGCTGAGATCAACATTTGGGGGACATCTCGGCTTCAGGGAGTAGACTTCAGGGAATGAGGGTTGGGCTTAGGGTCTAGGATCTAAGGTTTAGCATGTAGGGTCTGGGGTTTAAAGTTTAAAGTTCGGTGGCTAGGACTCTGGGACGGCTCAGAGATGAAGACTTACGGATGAAGATTGAGGGACATGGTAGTTTCTCTAAATAGGGGAACCCCAATATAGACCCCCAAAAAGACTACAATCCTTATTTGGGGAACCCACAAAACAGTACCCATAAATTTAGGAAATTCCCATATTAGAGATAATCTAAACTCCTAGTATCCTCCTTTGTAAGCCCATAATAGTCCCCTATGCAATCTGCTATATAGCCCCCCTGCAATAAAGGCCCGGAAACGCTAAATCCAACACCCCAAACCCTAAGCCCTAAACCTTATACAATGCCCTGTGTAGCCCCCTTGAGCATTTTGATTATAGCCCATATGGGCTTAGCGATTCAAGGCAGGCTCAGGCAGCCACCCACTCCCGCTGCTTGCCTCAGGCGAGCTTTGAAGATCCTGGCGCAGAGCAAACTGAACACCCCAAAAGCAGGTGCATCTATATGAGCTATAGTCTAATGTAGTCCCTAGGAGGTTATAAAGGCATTAGGGTTTAGGGTATGTCAGCCATAATCTAAACTCCTTAAAGGGGGTTTTATAGGGGATTATATAGGGGAGTATTCTAGGGATTATGAAGGAGGATCTAGGAGTTTAGACTAGAGAGGGGACTGTTGTGAGGCGGCGTTTTTTTGATGGTTTAGTGAAAGTGATGCAGTCGCTCAGACAAAGTTGATGCTGTTGAAATCATAACACATGCTTGTGAACCAAGCCTTGAAAGAGCTCAAGACATATTTTATTGGTAATGGCATAGAAGACAGTAAGGCTATTGTTACATGGTGGACTGCACTTTACTTAGTGTACAGGAAGGACATCAAGATCACCAGATGGTTATTGCGATCTGAAGTATACAATAAATTTATGCCTCATGGAATAACCCCGATAATGTGCTACATATTTGTATACTTTGCTGAATACCCTATAGCTTCTAGAATACCTTCCATAGAATACCTTCTAGAATACCACCTGTCTATAACTTATAAGATACCCTATAGAATAGCCAATAGAATACCCAATAGAATACCCTATAGAATACCATANNTAGAATACCTTATAGGATACCTTTCCTAAGACCCCTATACACCTTATGATACCCCCTATATATTTCATATATGTATACATATATATCCTATCGGATACCCTATAGAGTATCCTATAGGTACCTTATAGAATACCCTATAGAATA